>JANHFJ010006902.1:9493-19942 GCA_032468195.1 Cerberus rynchops | reverse complement strand
TCAGTGAGCTACGGCACTATTCAAAAAATAACAATCAGACATTGATCTCAAATAATGACAAGTTCATTATAATTGATTAGGATTTTTATTTACAGGATCACTAAACAGGATTTTTTTTTTTCAAATTCTGAAATGTATTTCATTTTTAAAAAATGTTTGAAGATCTTATCAAAATAGAAAGACTAAACTAGCACTCTGATGCCAGACTACAAAGGATCCAATGCAGACTGTGTTTACCCTTTAAATATTTAAGAGACTAGGTGTAAAATATTTATCATCATAAGAAGCTTCTTTGTAAAGATGTTTGATCAAAAAAGAGGTAATAGAGAACTATTTGCCCCAAAGAACAGGAAACTGCACATTGTACTCTAGAAGGATTAATGATATATTATCTAAGTGAAATATATAAAAGAAGAAAGGTGCAAGATAATAGGGGATATAGAGAGGGGTTTTTTTCTTTTTTTGTCCCCCTATTCTGTTAATTTGAGATAGAATCCAGGTGATTGAATGGAGCTGAGCATTTACTGGCCAGATGCCCTTCCTGACACCTATGTGGAGTTTGCAGCAGATATTTTTTTTCTTTGCACCCTAAGACAGAAATATCTTCCTAGGATTGAATTTTTAACAAGAGTGGGAAGCAAGAGTCTTCACCACTAGGCCACCACGTTGCTCATGTAGACACTTCTTATTTATTTGTTGGATTTATATTCCACCTTTTGTACAAGAGTTCAAGGTAGTGTGTGTGTGTGTCCTTCTCCTATTTTACTGAATAGCTCTGTGCAATAGATTGCACTAAAAGAGATTGACCAGCTGAAAGTCACCCAAATTGCTTTTGTAGCCAGAAATGGATTTTGAACCTGTTTCCTTATGTTGCTAATACTTTAAGCACCATGCCACAGTGACTCTCCTATCCTGTATTTGAGCTCACTTTTTTATGCTACTCATTCTTCAGGATTGAGTCTTGCTCCCCCCCCCCCAACAACACTGAATTATTTTCAGTTCCACTGTGGTCTTTTTTGCAATGCGGCTGCAAAATTGCCTGTTTTGAGTGAGAAATATAAAGTTAAGCATTCAGTAAGCCTAATGTGCATAGAAAACTTTAAAATCTTTTATGGAAGAGAAATTCAGGAACATGAGTTGAAAATCTTAGCCTTGTTCCCTTTGATGGGAAACTTTTGACAGGAATTTCAGAGACAGAACCCTGATCCAGCCTCTCCCTCTTATTCATATTTCTTCCTTTCTTCTATTTCCCAAGCCCTCCTGTCAAGTACAAACAACCAGATCCACACTTGTAAAGTTCAAACAAGCTACTGTATTGTTCTACTCCTATTCCATAGGATTCAGACTAGTAACTTTGGCCTGGGAAAGAGTAGATAAGGCTCAAAGCCATGGGTGGGAGGGGGAGCCCTCTTATATTTACATAATAATTCTAGACTAATCTCCCTCTTGGGATGATTGCTCTCCAACACTTTCCAAACACAGTTATGTATTCTTTATCATCTTACATCTCACACTCAAAATGTTTTAGAACTAGCACCCAAATAAAAAAAAAAGATTATAAAGTAGAAGCATAAAGCAAAACGGTACAATCATTGTCTCTCTTTTTCATAAATGCTTTTCCAGCTCCAGTTTGCACAGTTATTCTATGCAATGAAATTATGCTGGGGATTCTTTCAACCATCATGCATGACTTGTCCATGAGATTTCTGGGAGTTGTGGTAATTGTGCCCACTTTGATATTCCTTTCAGATACCTGTCCCACACTGAACTGGCCCCACTCAGAGCTCCCTTGATCCCTATGGAGCACTGCACCACTCGCTTCTTTGAAGCATGTGATCTAGACAACGACAAATACATTGCTTTGGAAGAATGGGCCAACTGCTTTGGCATTAAGGAAAGTAAGTATCACAAATCCGTGCTGATTTAGGAGCACGGAGGCTCACATGGCTAGAACACTGGGTTGGAAGTTAGCAAGTCTGTGTTTAAGACCCTTGTGCTGATGTGGGGCAGGGTTGAGCTCCCGTACTTTGCTCCAGTTCCTGCCAGGGACCTGAAAGGAGCTCCCAACTGGTTATCCCCTGGATAATGGTGAAACCACTTGCTAATCCTTTCAACCAGGAAGCATGTTGGTGCTTCTGACACAAGTGCAATGCAGTCTGTAGTGACCACAACTAAAAAAGGGGGAGACGTCGTCTTAATTCTAAACATCTCTAGAAGAATAACTGTCCTGAAAAAGAGTGCTGATCTATAGTTCAATTTTGAGCATACTTGCTCAGCAGTAAACTTGTCAGCCTTATGAAACTTACCGTAGATAACCTACTCTAGAATATCAACCTGAGAAATTTTATGAACTGAAATAAGTGATGATGCCCTTGATGAACACTGATTTTAGTGATCACCAATTAATTTGATTTGAGCTGAATTAGCTAACTGGAATTAGGCTGAAGCTCTGAAAGACCATTTTTCTTCATTTGTATCCCAGCTTTCCTTCAAGAAATTCAGGATACCTTATATATAATTGGCTTATAAAGGCAGTCTTCATTCAGCAACTGATTTGTCTAATGATTGTTCAGAGTTATGACAATAATGAAAAACTAACTTTGCAATGAGCCCTCATATTTATGGCCTTCACAGGTCTGTAAAACAAAGGAAAGCTAAAGTAAGATCATAACCAAAGTCACAGTTACACTTACCAACCACTTTGCTTAATGATTAAGTTGCCGTTCCCAGTTCTGGTTGCTAAAAGAGACTATCTGTAACCATATCAGGGAACTTCCTTAGCCAAAACTGTTTTGCTTTAATAGTAAAACTGAGTCACAAATCATTCCTTTGCATTCTAACTAGCCAAGCATTCCTATTTCTCAGTATGGCTCTAAAACCCTCTTTCTAAAACAGCAGCCAATTAGCCAATAGCAGTATATTATAGCAGTATTCTCCAAGCTAATATCCTCTAGATACAACTTTACAACTCTGAACACTGTGGGCAGGAATTCTGACAGCAGTAATCATTGCATCTGGTTGGTACCAGTTTGGAAAAGTCTGTTCTTTAGGTAACTAATCTAAAATCTAAATCCTAGGAGAAGTGATTGAATCACATAAATGCTGTGTAAAACACTGACAGTAAGCATTTTTCTTACGTGATGTCTTCCTTTCTTTCTTTTTTACAGAGGACATTGACAAGGATCTTGTCATCTAAATTTAGCAGCTTCTTCATCTGTTATGCACAAGTTGTGTTCTTCCATTTTAACAAGTTGAAGAGTGTTTTTCTTTATTTTATCGGGGACAAGGTGCTAATATAGGTCTAAACATATACATTAACGGTGCTAAAAAAAGAAGACAAAGTTGATAGTAGCTTAATCTATACCACTAGATCACTTTGCTCACACACTCATTGTGCATTTCTGTTGGCCTTTTAATTTGATGATACCAGTTCAGTAATTTAAAAAAAGTCTGTTCCAACTTTCTACTCCTTGGACTATTTAAGTTGACTCTAGTTGATAGACTCAAGACTATTAATCCCCTAATTTCAAAGAAAGGCAAGAAAGAAAGATAAACCAAAAAAATGTGTGGAGAGACTGGGCTTTACAAAGTCAAGGGTTGCAAATGTTTCATGAAAGTTTAAGAAACTTGGATTTTATATGATAGTGCAGTGGGAATGGCAGGGGAAGAGATGGGACAGGACTGAAAATTCAGAAAGGCGAATTTATAAATTTGACAGTTCTTGAATGTAACAGTAAGTGGGCACAAACTCAAACTAACATAAACAGAAAAGAACTGAAGTGTTGGAACGGTTCAGATCTTGTAACCCTCTCATTCTCCCACCCTTTAAAAATAAAAAGTTAAAAATGCTTCTGCTTCACAGCTACTCAGTGACTGTATTGCTTCTTGCTGTGTTTCTATGTCTTAAAAGTTAAATTTGGTGCTTATCAAAAATTGGTTGTGGCTGTTTTTACTGGGTCTTTCTCTTTTGGTGATTTATTTCTAATTGATACACATTCTGACACAACAAATCACATGCCTATGATTATTATATCTCTCTATATCCCTAGTCATCTTTTTTCAGCTGAAAATTTCAATTCTGTCCTGGGAGAAAAAACTTCAAATTCTGTGATATGGCGTAAAAAGTATTCAAATATTCATTGAGTTTGCTTACTAATTAGTAGTTAGTAACAGTGAATCAATTTACAAATTGTATCAATTCATGTTTTCTATAATTATATTTATTAAATGAACCACAATTGATTTATAAACTACAATATCTAAGTTCACAAAGGGCCACAAGTTAAAAGTGAACAAAACACCATCATGGTTTGGTATGATGTTTTAACCCACCCATTTGATAGGTGTATTTTCATTTTGGAGTGTGACACAGGAACAATAATCGATACTGATCATTTGATTCTACTGAATGAAATTGGTTTTGCTAAGATTCCAATACTTAAGATATATCTACAGATTTATGTTAATTCTATATTGCATGACACCTAGAAAGTATAGTTCCATGAGTAGCTAGAACCTCAAATACAGGAGTTAACTAATGCTTTTAGAAGTGAACACATATTATCTATTTAATCAACTAATTTACCATATTGAAAAAGAAGTCCAAAACCTATCTACCAATACAAAGAGATGTTGCATCTTCTTTTTGTATTCACATCATCTCTGTTTTGCAAGGGACAATTGATAGAAATCCTGCAGTGGAGGAATAAAAGCGAGCTAAGAATGACTGGCTAAAATCTCTGATTAATTGTATTATCAAAAGATATATTAAGGTATGAATGAAGAGTCTGTTTACTCATATGGAGTTAAGGAGATATTAAGAGAAAGAAAGGGCTGGAGGATTTTAAACTGATTTGAATTATTCAGGAGAATAATGTCTCTTTTGTCTCTAATGCGAAGAACAAGCACAGCTGCAACAAAAAATTAGACATAGATGGTCTTCAGCCAGAAATATAAGAAGTCTCAGCCAGCACCTTAAAATCTGACCTCCCACTCTTGACATGAGCAAGAAATTCCAACACGTTTAAAGGCCACTCAGCTGGGAGGCTTAAGAAGATGACTGGGTGATGATTGATCAGCCACAGAGATCTTCACCGTAACCACTTCTGGTCAATAATAGGACAGTTCCTGTTTGTTGGAGGTGGTACCAAATTCTTCTTCATATTATAACAGGAGTGCGTGCACAAAATTAATAAAATTTGTTCCCTGAGGTTCAGAGAGCAGAAAGGTTGCCAACCCCAGGTTCTTCAACCCGTTTCTCATGCAACATCAGTGGAAAATGAACTCAGCATTATTTAAAACAAAGGGCCATGTCTACACAGAATGAATAATTTTGGTTATTTGCGGACACTTTTTATTTAAAACTTATAGAAACTCCATCTTCTAACCAGTTCTGGGTGCAACTTATAAAATCACATTAAAACTATAAACAGATTAAAACACCAAAACCAACAAAGACCTGGCACCAAATCAACCTCCTGTGTAATTATCCAATTCACTCAGGATTTTTACAAACACAACACACTTTTATGGCAGTATTAAAGTTATAAAACTTGAGCAAATTTTCAGCAGCATCTTTTCCAGTTTTTCGGAAGAGCAGCATTCTGCATACCTGAATTTTCCTAGATTATTTAGAGTAGGGTTCCTTCCTCAAATCTGCCAAAGAGTGCTGGCACTCTCTCCACTCAGTCCAGGTTATGTATTTGAAATAATCTTTCTGCCCTTCAGAGTTTGTTATTCTTTTCTCCAGCTGCAAAAAAAAAGCCCTTGACCTTTGGGAGGGGATAAAATCATTCAAAACAAGAGTCTGGCACAGCTGCTTTGTTTAACTAAGACAGAAACTGCCTTCAAACCACTGGAATCTTGCAAAAAAGAGATGTTTCATTTGTGCTTCTCTGCTCTGAAAAGTGTCTCTTTTTGAATGCTTTGTATAACCCTAGCAGGGAATTGCAATTTCCAGAGATGTGGGTAGCTCCAGCATTATTTTATCTTTTGAAACATTTGGATGAGCATCATGACATTTTATTAAGACATTTTTCTGCTTTGTTACCTATACTGTTTTTCTTGTTTGCTCCTTTGGAAAACATCAGCCCAGGTAGACAAGTAAAGAAAACCCTGAAGTCTTTCATTTTTTTCTGATTTGTCTTAGCCTTCCTCTCCCACTCCCAAGATACTTGTTTTCTGATCTTGGTGCCAACATTCCTCTGCCTTAGCAATTCCTGTAATTTCACACCTCCAGCCTGAAACTGGAGAGAAGCTACAGTACCAGGAGTAAAGGGGGAGGACATTCCATTCCATTTCTCCTTGAGATGAAAAAGCTCTTCTCCAGTTTGTAATGCCTACAGAAATGGGGCAAGGAGAGACAGCTAAGGAATGGGTTGATTGCCAGCTTTCCATTTTATCGGTTATATTTACATTCTTCAAGCATATTTACATTCTCTTTCCAATTTGACTCAGAGACTTGTATTGTTCACGTTTTATCTATGTATTTAGCCCAAGAAACTGAGAATACAGCTTTTTATTTGAGCCAAACATAGTTATTGATTCCTGACCACTTACAGTGTATGATCCAAAGGAATGTATAATTGCACCTCTGAACTTTGATCCGTTTTGAGAGGGAGCCTGAAACGTAATTTATAACCCAAAGGACTATTCCAGATTCAAGCTAAACTGTCTGCTTGAATTTAAGTGATAAATTTCCAAGGTTCAAAGCCTATCATGATTTAGAGTACACTTGCTATTTCTCATGAATATTAAGCTTTAGAAAGAATCTCATGGAAGACCTAAATTTGTTTCCAACTTCTTGAACAGTAAAATAACCAAGTAAATTGTCCATCTTGGAAATGATAGAAATGTCTTATTGTTTTGCAGTAGATTTCCTTCTACTTTCCAATCTTGCTTACAAACTTGTATCTTCTGGTGCTCTCTGTCCAGTTAAAAGAGCCCTGGTGGCAGAGCAGTTAGAATTCAGTATTGCAGTCTGGCTCTGTTCACCACCAGGAGTTCGATCTTGACAGGTTCAGAGCTGACTCAGCCTTTCATGAAGTCAATAAAATGAGGACCCAGATTGTTGGGGGCAATATGCTGACTCTGTAAACCACTTGGAGATAGTCATAAAGCGCTAAGTCTAAGTGCTAATTGCTAAAAACTGCATGAATTAGGCCCAGGTCTGTGAAGTCACTCAAGATCATCTTGATACTGATATAACCTTAGTTAAATTGAGTTCTTATTTTAATTGTGCTGGGTTTCATTCCTAGCTATGCACATTTTTTTTTAGTTTATTTGTATGTATTTCTCATACTCACTTCACAGAGCATGACTCTAGGTGGCATGCAACAGTTAATTAAAAAGAAAACCAATAAATATATTTTAAAAACATCCTTCTTACTAAAAATATATATAGAAAAAAAACACACAGGAGCAAGAAAGGATGATGTTAGTCATAGTAAGGTCATAGTAAGGCCATTGTAAGATCTCCCTGGTCCCATGGGACCCTCATGCTTCATGCCAGGTTTTGAGAGACTCGAAAAACGTCAAGAGGGATGGAACTAACCTCACTTCTGAAAAGAGAAAATTCCAGAAGGCGGGCACCATGGCAGAGAAGGCCCACTTCCTGAAGCCTGCTAAATGTAGTTTTCTGGCAGATTGAATCCGCTGCATGCCTTCTCTACCAGATCTGATAGGACAGGCAGTTATAGACAGGGAAAGGCCAGATAACCCAGCCCCAAGTCAGAAATGGCTTTAAAGATTAAAACAAGCACTTTGTATTGGACCCAGAAGCAAACTTGCAACCTCACAGACTGGCATAATGCAGTTTGTGGAGCAGAGGTGTAAGACATGCTGTTCTAAGGGTACACATAACTGCATTTTGTACCAGCCTAAACTGCTGAATATTTTTCAAGGGCAGCCCACGTAAAGCACAGTTGCAGAATCCAAATGGGAGAAGATTAGGTCATGAGTGACAGTGAACAGAGCCACACAATCCAGAATTCGAAGAATGCTTCCCAACTATATTTTTAAAGCAGTGTTTGCTTCACCAGTCCAGTTTGGTTTAGTGGTTAAAACTTTAGGCTAGAAAACAAGAGATGGTGAGTTCAGATCCTGCCTTAACCATGAAAGCTGGCTGGGTGACCTTGGGCTGGCCACTCTCTCTCAGCCCCCTTTATACCACAGGGATTATATGGTTGAGGGAAAAATAGGAGGAGGAAGGTGTGTTGGAATTTTTCACCACCTTGAATTATTTGTAAAAATAAAAAAGGTGGGATATGAATAATCAAATCTGAAATTGCAAAGACACTTCAAACAAGCATTTAGGTAAGCCTGGAACAGCAATCCTCCATCCAGTATATCTAATATCCTTCCCTAAAGCTGGCATGACGTAGTGAGCAGGCAATGCCTACATCCTCAGATTACCTTTCATGCTGTGCTATAGGATTCTGGCACAGAAGGCTGCAGGTGAAGGAGGAAGTGATAAAGTCGCCTGGATCCAAGCCAATAAATACAAAACTTTATGATAGCAAGAGAAAGTTATCGCTACAATCTGGTAATGCTGAGTTTTTCTTACACATAGCAATAATTGCTCTATTTGAGGCTGTCATCTTGCATATTTGCACAAGACTAGTTATTTCATAAATTCAGAAAGCAGTTTTGGCAGACACATCTGATGCTGTGTAATCACATTTGTAAATATATCAGTCACAATACTCTTGGCTCACTAGGGTAGAAACATGCAAGGAGCTGGCAAAAGCCTTGCCTAGGGCAACAGAGCTTCCACGTTTAGGAGATATCTACAACTTTCATTAATAATCTGTTTATTCTTCCGAGGTTCTACATATCTAAAGAATTTAGCTCCTGATAAAATTGGTTTTTTTAGGGATTAACTCAATTAAATTCATCAGCAGGAGTGAAATCTGTATTTCTGTTCAGCCTTTATGAACAATCCATTCCTTTAGCACTTCAATGGTTTTGAGATGTGCTTTGTCTGTAATGTCCAGATTACCACCTACCATGGCTTCTGGAAACTGCACCACCAACATATTTTCACAAGATCGGCGTCTTGGAGAAGGCTGATACAGACAGCATATGGGGCACCCAAAGGGCACATCATTGAAGTCACATGCATGCTCTCTAAATGTTACAGAAAACCAAACCCTTTCATTTTTCTCCTGCTCAACTGGAATGAAAAACTGTGATTTGGGATTATAGACATAAACATGGAATTAAGGAGAAACTTCCTAACAGTGAGAACAATTAACCAGTGGAACTGCTTGCCATCAGAAGTCATAGGTGCTTCATCCCTGGAATATTTTAAACAGAAGAATAGATAGCTATTGTCTGAAATGGAATAGGACACGGGTGTCAAACTCGTGGCATCACACTGCCGTCGAGTGACATATCACTATGTTTTTCCATTCACGGAACTGGGGTGGGCGTGGCCTGCAAATGACACATCTGATCCATAGACCACCAGTTTTACACCCCTGGTATAGGGTCTCCTCCTTGAGCAGGGGATTGGACTGGAAGATCTTCAAGGTCCCTTCCAGCTCTAGTCTGATTGATTGACTGATTGATTGGTCAAAGAATTGCTAATGGTCATAAAAAAAACAACCTTTCTCATTTCCAGAAATGCAGTAGGGCATAGGAAATCTGTCCATCCTGACTACCATTTTTAGAAGGATGCCAAGCCTGATTTTATATGGGTAGTGGTGCTTCCAATATATTATTTGCATAAAAGTCCAGACAGTGAAGAGTTTGAATTACAGAATCATCTCTGTCATGAAACAGTGAAGCATTTTCCGATGACTGACCATCACTTGATTCTATATAGCTAGAATTAGTCTGAACTAGTTTAACTGAGATCAATTCTTTATTGCTTAAGAGAACTCATCCCTAATCAGCACTTTCCCTTTTAAGCCTGCAGCTGAGCACAGAGTTAACTGTCAATCAGGCCCTGCTGCTCAGTTAGGCTGAGCCAGAGAAGGCTAGGTGCCGTGAATTCTAGTCCCACTGTAGGCACAAAGTCAGCTGGGTGACTTTGAGCCACTCTCAATTTTCTCATCTTTAGAACAGGGTCACCTTAACAGCATTATGGGCCCCAAGGCAAAGCAGTGTACTGGGCCCCTTACAACAACTACTCACAGGAATAAAAATGTAAATGGTCGATAAAAACATACATTTATTTTATTGGCACTTCCAACAGTGTTTATTCATCTACCTTATTATTGATTAAGAAATTGCAGTAAAATGTAATAAATATGTTGCTGTATTTATATGATACAAGATGCATTGAAGGGTTAACATACGCAGATTAGTATGGGGCAGAGGTGAAATTCAGCAGGTTCTAGCAGGTTCGCTAGAACCGGTAGTAAATTTGCTAAGCAGTTCAGAGAACCGGTTGTTAGAAGAAATCCCCTTTTGTTTTTTTCCACTTTACAGGGTTAATCCTGTAAG
>JANHFJ010006900.1:45999-59114 GCA_032468195.1 Cerberus rynchops | reverse complement strand
ATACAATCACCATAAATCATATGATACAACACTCAGTGATAGTCATAGGATACTAAATAAGCAATCAACATAAATCATAATAGGATTTTTTAACAAAAATAATAGGATTTAATCATAAATCCTATTACAATTTTTAAATTATTAATAATATTTTTTATAAATTGTAAATCATAAATATTAACATAAATCATAATAGGATTTACTAGAGTGACTACCACCACCCCACATTGTTTTTATCTGTCTGATCTGGTCAGCTAAGATAGGCATTGCTTTGGGTTCTATTGGCCAAAGAAGACCAGTCGGCAGGGCCTAGAAGACGTGCGCCTTGTCTACTGTAGAGCTGTCTTTATGGAACATTCTCCTTCCGGAAATCAGAATGGCCCAGACCGTGTTGGTCTTCTGTAAGGCCCACAAAGGCCTGGTATTGTACAAGGGCCTGGGGCCCCAAGTGTATGCAGGGACTCACTTCTTTGGTTATGTTAATGATTGGGTTGTTTTTTCTCAGCTTGCCTTAATTTTTAAAATTTTTATAGTGTTTGTTATTGTTTTTATTCTGTTTTTATTCTGTTTTTATTCTGATTGCCACCCAGACTTATTCATTGAGATAGAAATTGGATAATTAATTACATTTCTGAATGGGAGTATCCTGCACTGAAGCTCACTTTGTTGAAAATTGTTTTCTTTATCAAAATTTACATTGATTTTTGTTACTGTTGGAGTTTTCTTGTGTTTGGTGTTATATTATGTAGACATACTTGCGTGTATAAAGATTAACAGAAATGCTTTATATTGTTTTTGCTGTGTGTTATTTACTGCTTGAACTATTCAGACTAATGATTGTTTATGAAGGATGAATCTCTTGTTTCTTGTGAGCAAAAGGTGGCTTAACAATTTTATGAATCGCTACTCTCTTTTTATTCAGTAGGCTTGCAGCATAGTATTTCCAGAGAATTAGTTGCTGAAATTATTTTGTTTAGGAGAATGAAAGTCAGCCAAACTAGTTTGATAGTACACCAATCTTAAGTATTAAACATTCGTGCAGTTTCTTTTTTAAACTTGCTCTCTAAATGAGACAAAAATGAATTGCCAGTAATTGTTCAGTCTGTATACAGTCTGTATTCAGTCTGGCCTAACACTTAACGGGGTTTTAAATTTGTTCGATTTTTAATTAGTTAATTGTTTTAATTTTTTAATCTTTTTTATAGTTTGGTTTAATTGGCCATTGATTTAATCCATTTTTATTGTATTTTAACTTTTATGTGTTTGTGTTTTTATCTGGCTGTGCACCGCCCCGAGTCCTTTGGGAGAGGGGCGGTATAGAAATCTTGTAAATAAATAAATAAATAAATAAATATACTATTCTCATATAATTGAAAGAGGTTTTAGCATAGCAAATATAGTGGTTTTTCAAATTTGTGAGATTATCTCCCTATAGCATTTACAGTTTAGGTATATTTAGATGATGATGATGATGTTGCCTGAGTTCATGATATATCCTTAGTAAACTTAGCAATTCATATTTCTTTAAATATAAATAATGAGGTTAGGAAAAATGATTCTGAAATGGTTGGATTAGCCTTTGGGGCAAGATGGCCTGCCAACATATTTATTAAATAATAAAATAATTACCCAAGCCACAATAATCTCTAACCACTACTCCTCTTGTAGGATTCTCAACTCCGTCAAAGTACAACGTACAGTTTACACCAACCTCAGGGAAATAAGGAGCATGGCACTGAAAGAGATGGCAGCCTCTATAAGAAAAGTGATGGGTATGTACAATAATGCTGCAGTATTTTGAATTTAAAAATAAAAATTGGGATTTCGCCAACAACTCAAATTAATTTGCAATATAGATCACTCTGTCTCTTTTTATTTTTTAACAAAACAGGATCAGGAAGGTATGGCAGAAGAGAAAGTGCATTGTTAAAAATGGCTTCCTAACTATTTCCCATGGTACAGTAAGTATTTGTTTGCAGCATTCTAAGTATACAGATGGTTATTTATTTAAAAAAAACCCATATTAATCTGCAATTATTTTTGTATGTTTAGTATTTCCTAGATTTTTTCCAGAGCAGGTAATTAGAGAATTCAGTACCGTTGATATGGAATTTGCTCATGTTTTTCTACTATGCTTGATGAGGAATTCTAAAAATAATTACATGCTTTACGTAGGTACAAAAGAGTGAAGTCTTAATTCTGGACAGATAAATAAAAATGTCTTTAATACTCTATGTCTCTTGCATTTTTAAATCATTAGTTCATGTGCATTGTACATGTCCAGCAACAAGGATTTCAAGCATGATCATGGGAAAGATAAAATATTATTATGATGGCTTCAGAAAGACAGGTTGAGGAAATGGAGGTGGTTTATTTGATTAAGAATAAGAGCTGCTTTTTAGGTTCTGGTTTCCAGAAAGGCAAGCGACCGTATAGCATTGTTAGGAAAAAATATATACTTCTCCAACTTCTGATTTCATAGCTGATGGACTTTTTCATTTGGAAGTTTGTATTTACTTATTTATCAGTTGTAAAAAAAAAGTATGCTTAGTTCTTTCTGTACACCTGTTATGATGCTAATGAGATAATTTATGATCAGAGGTTTATGAAAGCAAGGTCTATTTGTTATTATGCCAACAGTTACTTTGCCTAATATAAATTGTACTGTTGATTGTGAATACTCAGACTATATGTGAACAGAAATGAAATGTTATGATCAAATATATTGATAAAGTTTCATTCAAAGTAGCATATTTCTGTTCCAATTTCCTCTTCTTCAGAAACACATTAGAAGAACTGATAATAGTGGTTTTGCAAAGAGGGTTGAATTCATACACGCAATAATGATGTTATTTTGGAAGGCTCAACCATGCATTTGCTGAGAACGTCTGCACTGAATTCTTTATATGTGCAACTTTTTGCAGATTTGGTTCTACCATGATTTTGCAAGGTTTAATCAACATCTATGCACAGACCTCCCTGATACAAACATTTTCATAATATGTGCATATGCACAAGACATTCTATGCTCATTTTATTAAAAAAAAGCAGTGAACAACCAAATAACAGTCCAGTTAACAACCAAATAAGGCTACTTCATGCACCCAATAACAGAACATACACTTTATAATTGTATAAAACAGTATCATTTAAATAAAATTATCTAAGGAGAACTTACAATTGATAAAAAAATGAATAGTAATAATATAATGGAGAACAATTGCCCCAAGACTTGTGCTGTGCTGTGTTGTAATTAGCCCCTCTTGCAAACTCTCATGCCCTCACCTAGTTGGCTTCAGCCACTCCAAGTCTTTCCGTCCTCACAGTATACTTACACACTTATACACCATCACACACTCTTCCCCCACCTGGCAGGCACTTACGGTACTTGCCTGCCAGCCTGTTTGCAAGCTTTCTGGGCTTGTAACATCCTGTCTGCTTCCCTCCTTGGGTTGTTGGAAGGCGACAGAAAGTCGTGGGAGGAGGCCCTTGCTTAATGACCCAGGAACCTTGCTTAAAGATAGCAACAGAGACTGCCAGAATTGCTGTCATGAACTGATATGATCACATGGTGTCGCATTTTATGACCACCTCACTTAATGATGGAAACTCGGGTCCCAATTACTGTTGTTAACCAAGGACTGCCTGTATTGTAATGAAATAGCATTTCACTTTCTGCTGAGTATTCCTTCTTAGTTTTTGAAACTAAAGGAATAGTAAACCATTTTTCTTTTCAAAAATGTTTTTGTTTTCCATGCACGTGTGTTACCAAGGTAGTTCATTTTTGAAGGATCATGGACATACGGAATTTCAAACACATGCCTCCTTTTTTTTCATATTTGGCTTCTCCTTCCTCATCCTGTTTAGTGTATAGCACAACAGATTAGATTGTCAAAGTTTAATTAAGATGTAGTCACAGCAAGTTCTAGCGCCTGGCTGATCCCCAAAAAGCCTAAGGAGGACTGGATCTAGTACGTAGTTGAAAAAATTTCCCGGAAGAAGTTAGCGGCCAACCACTTCTCTATTGTTGCCAAAGGCATGGAAGAAATCTTTAATTAAGAGTAATCTGGTTTGGAGGAGAATGTCATAAATTGTTCAAATGGACAGAATAGCACTTAGAGATCGTGCTAAATAGGAAGTTGGAAGGACAGCTCCAGGCAAAAGCACACAATACTGTACTTCCTTTCTATACCTGTAAGCCCTTATTTGGAAGTTTATCTGAAGTGTGAACTGTTTTCTTCCAAGAAACATAATAGTTTCTATCATACGTAGCATTCCTGTATGCATTTTATTAGAATGCAGATTCTTTTAAATGCAGTGGGTCTTCCTCCCAGATAAAATTATATGGATTACAGCCCTGCACAGCTTCTGTGTAAATAGGTCTGTGTTTCAGTGTTTCATTTGGAATATTTTTTTTTATGATTACATGGAGGATATGTTTTGTTTCCCGAGATTTAGTTTTATTTTACATTCAATTTGCATAGAAAAGTACCTTACAAAAGTACTGTACTTTACTTTCCATCCATGGATTACATCACTGATTCTCCAAGAAAATTAAGATTATCGCTCAATCTTTTGGAGACTAGTTATTAAAAGAATGTCAGTCATATATCTTATTTTTATCAGCATGAAATTGGCTGATCTCATTTAGGTACCCTTTTAATTATTAAAGTAATTGAAATAATTAGTTATTTCATTTATATTTCATAATAAATGATAATTTCATAATAATTTTAATTTTAGTGTTTAATTTTATATTTGTAACTCATTTTAAAATCAGTTGAAATACTAAAAATATCTCTTCAATTTCCAGTTTTCAATACTGTTGCTGCTTTCTTTCTGCAATAACTACTCACAGCTCCTTTTCCTTTTTGGATAGGTAGTCCCATTGACTAGATCAACTGGTACTTGACTTTATAATATAATTCCCAACCTCCTTTTATTCTGGGTTTTAGAACTTTTAAAACGCCTTGTTTTCACTGATATCTTGCAATGGTAATTTGCAGAAAAAAGAAATTACAATTGTGAGTTCTTTTCTTTCATACTGGCTGGTTCTACCCATGCACCAAACTAGTCACTTCTAAATAATGGTTTAATGTATATGCAAATGTGCAAAATTGTTATCTGAGGAATGCATGGTGCTAGAGTGGGGCGGCCAAGAATATGGGCTTTCTTCGAATACTCCACATTGCAACATATGCACCCAATAATAGACAAGAGGAATTCTATAAAAAGCTGCATAAAAAGATAACTGAATTAGACTACGAAAACATATGTCTGATGGGAGACTTCAATGCCACTGTGAATGTTAAAATGCTACTCTTTAGACTAGAACTAGCAGAAAGAATAAAAAATCAAGAAAAACTCTACCAAAAACATTCTTTGCAATGGCATGGGAATTAGTTTTACAAGATGTATGGAGAGAGTTTAATCCAAAATCAACGCAATATACTTTTTTTTCAAATAGATGTCACTCTTGGTCTTGGATAGATATGGTGTGGACAATCTCAGAGATGAAATTGGAGATACAGGAAATAGAGAAGCAAATATGTGGGTGGACCATAACCTGATTACGATGAAATGGAAGGGACAAAAAAAGAAATTGAGGCGGACCTTGAATCAAAATATTTAACATATTTTGAGTTTGAGAAAGAGTTTGTACAAGAAATGGGAAAAGAAATGGAATTCTTTTTCAGAGAAAACAAAAAAGAAGATACACCACTCCAAATAATTTGGGTTATAGCAAAAGTATACATTCAAGGATTGGTGATATCACATCAAGCAAGAAAAAGTAAGAAAAGAAGACGAGAAAAAGATCCTACAGGAAGAGTTAAATAAACTGGAGACGGAACTGCAGAAGACACCCCTGAAAAATGAAATAAAGGAGAAAATTGAGTTAACAAAGCATAAATTGAAGATAACAATGCAGGAGGAGATGGCACAAAAAATTAAAATGACAAAACAAACCTTTTTCAAGAACGCAAACAAACTGAATAGATGGCTCGGCTACAAATTGAAAAGAGAGAAAGAGAAAAGAACGATATACATATTGATGGATGAGAAAGGGACCCCATATCACAATAATGAAGACAAAAAGGAAATAACTGGAGAGTATTTTAAAAACCTCAAGACAACTATTCCAGAAGAGACAATTTACACAATACATGAAAAAGGCTTGGGATACCAACCAATTTTAGACTCTGCCGAAATGGACAAATTAACAATGGAAATTAAAGATAAAGAGGAATCAGAGTATTATTTAATATGGGAAGTATTTTATAAGTGGCTAGAAAACAGAAGCAAACTTTAGCAAAAATAAGATGATGTCATAAGCAGAGGAAACAACATGTAATAAGATTAAGGATCAGTATTCACCTTCAACCAGAAATGTATAAAAGCAATAAGACATGAAGACTATATGGGTGGAGTTAAATGCATGATTGTTATTGAATGAACATTTGTACATAGGCTTAGGAAAGAACAGAGTCAGATGGTACAGTGACTTGCAAAAAGAGAGAAGAGATCCTTCGGGAGAGGGGGCGGTATAGAAGTTGTGATAAAATAAGATAAAATAAATAAAAGATAGACACATGAAAGGAAATGTAGAACAGAATGACGGCAAAGGGAAAATAAACAAGTAAATACTAGTGGAAAAGAAAGGGAGAAGAAGAAAAGGGAGGAAGAGAGGGGAAAGAGAGACTGAGAAGGAGCAGAAAGGAGAGAGATAGGAAAAGAGGTGGAAAGGGAGGGAGGAAGAGAAGAGAAGTCAGGGACAGATAGAGGGAAGATGGAAGGAAGAGGAAAGGGAGAGAGAGGAAGGGATATAGAAGAGAGGAAGGAAAGAGGAAGTGAAGGAAGAGTAAAACTAGAGAATTAGGACAAGGGGAGGTAGAGAAGAAGATATGGAAACAAGAGAAAGGGAAGGACAGAAGAGAAGAGAGGAAGGGTAGAAGATGGTAACAGGGAAGTAGTAAGGAAGGAAGAGAGAAAGAGAAAGGGGATTGGAAGGGGTAGGAGAAAGAAAGAGAAAAAACAGAACTCCACACAAGGAAAACAGGTAGGGGAGATGGAAATCTATATCTGTAACTTATGAATATGATATGTAAGACAAAGTTCATTGTAAAGGAATGATAGGAAATAACGAATATATAATCTATATGTTGGAAACGTATGTTTTACTGTAAAGAAAACAAATCCTTTGTATGAGCTGTATTGGAAAAACAAACAAACAAACAAATAAATAAATAATAGTTTTTAAAAAATGGTTTGTGCTTTTAAAGATCCAGGTTACAACCAGGCCACCTTTCTAAGCACTTGCAGCCATTATTCTACATACTGCAGTGCCAAATATACTCTGCTGGTTTATGTTTTGCTTTAATATTAATTTTTAATTTTAATTTTATTAAATTTCTATACCGCCCCTCTCCCGAAGGACTCGGGGCGGTGAACAGCCTATAAAACAATACACAATAAATATTAAAATCAATTAAAATTAATTATATCAATATGGCTGATTAATACTTTTTTTAAAAAAAAAAATATCAATGCAGCTGTAGGTACTCTAATTTTACTTACAGTAAATGAATATACTTTGTGTTGAGAATGCCTCTGTTAATTATTGCTGCAGATGTTCTGAGATTGGGGCTTAGATCAAATTAGACTTTTGGGTTCTTCAAATTAGATCATGAAAACCTATCTGATGCAATATCATTTCTGTCTGATTTTCTATATTTGGTTTTCAGTGATCCTGGTGCCTCCCATTGTTAAGTTCTATTCAGGAGAAATGGCATCTTTTATTCTTTCTCTGATTTTGCATTAAATGTGTTGTTTTGGAGGAGCTAGATTGGAAAGAAGGGAATAGGGCACAGCAGCATTTCTGCCATCTTAATCTTATTCCACCCATCCATTCTGTCCCTTTAAATCTGCCATCAAATACATTTTCTAAATAGGCACTTCCTCAACTGGAACAGCTTCTATTATGAATTAATTAACCTGACACATTTGGGATAAAACTCACTTCAACATTCAGGCAAATTACTTTTACAAACAGGAAAGGACAGATGCTCATTATCAGTGAGTTCCTACATCATGCAAAGCCATGATGTGATTTTATTAGATTTCAGCTTGAAGAGAGATGGCAGTTTCTATCATTTTAAAGACTGCCATACTGGAAAGGATCAAGGATCCAGAGTGAGTGGATATAAAATCTTTATTTTATGTTGAATGTGACGTTTCCTAGGCCCCCAAAGATCCTCTATTTTTTTATCAAAAGTATTCCAATAGATATCAAAAAAAAGAAAGAAGAAGGAGAAGATGCTGGTACCCTGTTTTCCCAAAACTAAGCCCTAGTAATTTTGTTTTTGTGTGTGTGTGCGTGCGCCTAATATAAGCCTTATCCCCCCCCAAAATAAGCCCTACTTGAGAACCTGCATGGCTAGCCACCCACCCATTCCATCTAGTTGTTTGTGGTGGTACAGCCACAAGGCAAGGCAGAGGGAAGTGGAGCTGCCCCATGTGCCTGCACCAGCTTACCTCAGGGCCCCCGCAGCCAGGCCATCTACACCCCGACACCTGCCTTACGGCGGTAGCACCAGCAGCAATATACTGCAGGAGCCCATGTGACCGATGGCCCACTTCTGCTTGCGGCTTCAATGGAGCAGGAGGTTGAGTGGTGGGGTGGTGATGTAGCCACGAGGCAAGGCAGATGTTGGGGCATAGATAGTCTGGCTATGGGGGTCCTGAGGTAAGCCGATGAAGGGGGCAGCTCCAGCACCCCACTTCAGGGACACGGCCACGCGAGGTCTTGCTGGATGGGGCTGCTGGAGCCACCACCACATGGTGAGGCAGGTGTTGGGCATGGGTGGCCTGCCTGGGGGGGGGCTGAGATAACGTAGTGCGGGGCATGTGGGGCAGCTCCACCACCCCCTTGTGGCAGCAGCACTGACATGCTGTGCAGCCTCCTGCCCTGCTGTAAGCAAGAAGAGCAAGTGGACCTCCTGGTCATGGGGGGAAACTAAGACAATCTCCCCCAAAATAAGCCTAGTGCATATTTTGGGGCCAAAAGAGAATAAGACCCAAGGTCTTATTTTCGAGGAAAGACGGGTAGGTAGAACACCTTAAGGACAGAATAAGAAAATTGAGATCAAAGAGAAAAAGTAGAAAGACAGTGGGATAATGAAAGTTCAAATGGGAAAGCTGAAAAAAAGATAAGTTCAGAGAAGCAACAGAGAGACAGGAAAACTGATGGGGGAGGCAAGGAGCAGGTAGAAAAGATTTGTGGAAATGTGGGAAGAAGATTAAAGACAGCAGAAAGAACTGTAATCTCGGGCAAAGCACTGTGTGGATGCAGGGGGAGAACACATTGTAAGAGGTGAGGGACAGTTTGTGTCGTAGATGATGACCCCATGAGGTTGCATGCAGTCCATATTTTGCTCACCTGGCTTGGAGTACTATAAAATACAGCCAGTGAGGTGTAAGTTGGTTTATGGCAGATCATATTGTGGAAACCCAAGCCATTTTTGGTTTGCTCAATAAATGCCAAGTTAGCTACTAGTAGCAGCTGTGCTTGCTTGTAGAGATATATCTGACTAAATATGAGTGGGAGTATTTTGATATATTTCCTGGTAAGGTATGTTCCCTTTCAAAATGAAAAAAGAATGGATAAAGTTTCTACTAGCAGTGACATGAATTTCTAACATTGTTAATTTGGAAACAAATAGGTCTGGTTATTTTTCTTCCTTCCATCAATTAAAAAAATCCATGTTTTTAAAGATTAAGGTCAAGAATGTTTTCTGATTAGAACATTATTTCCAGGAAGCATACATTTATGTAGTAATAATAGTAATAAACCAAAAAGCATTATTGTGTTCTCAGGAAGAAAAAAAGGGAACAAAAGCTGCAAAAAAAAAGGTTGTTGATTTTTTTTTTTAATGTCCACTAGCTTTTCCATTTGCTGTGCCAACGTAACATTGCATTGATTTAGAAGTAGGTTTGCACAGCACTAAGCCCACTGACTGCAGATTTAATAAGACCCTTCAGATCATACTCATAATTAGAAACCCTGGAAACTGATCGCATAACATTGCTAAGGTTGCTTCATTTTTTCTTTTTAGCCTGGAAAATAAATCTTATTTCTTGGTTCAGTTTTATCTCCTGTTGTCACATTTCAATTCAATTTCTGGTTTTTATTCATTTCTTTAGAGCAGAGGTTGGAACTAAGTTCATTCTGCTACCTATGGGGGTATGCAAAGAAGTCTTTATATAGTAGCAGGAGAAAATAATACATCAAGATAATTTTTGTCCCATTTTCCCCCATCAATATCAGCTATATTCTTAACAATAGAATACACTTTATCTTTGATTATGAATGCCACTAAATGTCTGCTTGATGTCTATGGCTGCAATTAATAACATGATTTTTTTTCTTGCTGTGCATATTATGGAACTGCTCTGTCTTGTTTTAATGGTTAAGCTTTATATGTAATTTTGTATTGTTCTGTCAGTTACCAAAGTAATTTGTCTTGAATTCTGTTGATCTGCCATTATTAATATAAGAACTAAATGTTAATTGTAATGTGTGGTATTTAAACATAATGGAGTCCTGCATTTCTTTCCAGTCCTATTAGGTCTCTTATAAAAGTATGCTGTATTTTAATTGGCCACCATTAATTTTATTACCAGATACAAGCCAGATGTTTTCTCTACAAGTTAAATTCCATTAAAGTTTTACAGCTGGAAAACTGCCCATAAGTAATTACTTGCCCATTTTTTATCATAAATATATAAATCACATCAGCATGAATTGCTTAGAAGAATAATTTGCCACATTTGAAAAATACTCGAGTAGAAAGTTGGTTTTATCATCTTACCAAAACTTTAAAATTTCAAGTTGATCCAAACCCACCCTGAACATAGTAATTCAACTTGTGATACATTATTCAAAAACACTGGCTATCTGTATATTGCATTAATTTCTGCAAGCACAGCTTTGGTACGCTTAGTTGCAGGAGGATTTTTCCTTTCGGAATCAATGGTAACAGAAAATGTCTATATTCTTTATATGCTCTTACTAAGGGATTTCCTTTTTGTTTTGTTTTTCTTTAATTAGGCAAACCGACCTCCTGCAAAGCTCAATCTGTTAACTTGCCAAGTGAAAACAAATCCAGAAGAGAAAAAATGTTTTGACCTCATATCACGTAGGTTTGTTGTTCAGTTTTGTAGGTACTCTGATTTTAGTTAGTTCTACTTACTTCCATATTGTCCAGAAAAGGAATTAATGGGAGATTCCAATGTTCAGTCCAAATATAGTTAGAATTTATTTACTGCAGCTTGCTGTGTATAAACATTTGTCTTTTCATATATAATTGTATATGTGTGTCAATGAAGCTATCTGTTGCTTTTATTTGTTATCATTGCTACGCTAACTGTGAGATGCAACTTTATACAGTTTTGAAATTGGATTCAAATGTGCTTACCTGATTTTGCTACAGAATTAAATCTCAATCATCGTATAGTATAATGTAGGAGATTTTTTTTTAACATTTGAAAGGCAAATGATAAAATTATATACAACTGCCATTGTAGTTTTCTTGACAATAGGATTTCTTCTTTTGTACCAAGAAATGACAGAGCATATTAGCAGATCTCAGAGAGTAAACATTTACTCTCATCAGCAGCAGGCCATTTCTTGCTGCTTGCTTATCACAAAACAGTTGTAAGCATGGTTATTGTGGAAGAAGACTAATCTCAATTTTTTGTAAAAGAAATGGAAAGGTCACTACAGCTTAAGGGGGTGTTTTACCTACAGTAGCAGCGAAGAACTACAGCAGGGAACCAAGCGGGAAAACCACAAAAATTGAGAGACAAAATGTGGTCAAAAGTAAGAAGTCATAAGAAGGTCTATTTTAGATTTCACAGTAAATAGCTATATATTTTGTTAGTAACTGTGTAGTTCCATATATTACAATAACAACATCCCAGATACTCTGATGCATTATGCAAGGTATTAATGAGATTAATGAGATGAGATTCAGCATATCTTTCTGATGGTTCATTGGATTTTACTGATTTGTGTAAATAAGATGCTAGAAATAATAACATTTAAACAGCATTTTCTGTCTATATACATTCACATATGTGCAATTGTATTTATAACAATCCTCAGTTTTTTAGAATTAAAATACTTAAGCATTTAATGAATGTTTTGGTTCTATTGAAACTTTCATAACATTCTATAACATTTTTTGTTAAAATTTTATTAGTTTATCAAAATATAAAATAAAGAAATACAAAGAAAAATGAAAATAATGACCACACACTTAAAAAAATCTTGATGTGAACTTCTGAATTACTGCATAATTTGTTTGTTGAGGAATCTGTGCAGATTACTTTGAAGATTGAGTACATGTTATAGATGTGCTGATTCTTTCCTTTCATTCTTCTCCATTTATGTGCATAAATCTTTGCTTCACAATTTGTGTTATTTATAATTAATATGGATTAGGTATTATTATCCGGGCAATATGGCAAGCAAAGCAGTTAGGGAGGCTAACAGCTGTTCAATAATGCAAATCAGGCGCGCATAAATTACATTTTTTAGCAATGGGATATTATTACCCAGATGGACGAAAGTTCAGAGCCCCAGGGCAGTGGACGAAAATAACCACGGCACAAAAGAGAGCAGAAGAGATCTGCCAGCTCGGCCCCGGGGAAGCTGTAGACTGGACCAGTGGATGGATAGGGTGGGGGTGTGGTGGGGAGGAGACTCAATGGCAATGTTGGGGATCAAGGTTCAAAAAAAAAGAGAAAAAAAGAGTCCGAGGATTAGCTAGTTCCCACCACCACCATCATAAGGAACTTCTGCAAACTTCCCCATTTGTAGGTCCAAACAATGCATTTGCAAGAAAGATGGATGGATGCCTGGACGAACGGACTGGACAGATGGACGATAGAAAGCTAAATATGGACAGATGATTGATAGATAGATGGAGAGAGAGAGAGAGAGAGAGACTGACAGACAGACAGACAGACAAATTACAGAAAGGTAGGTCAATTATAGATAAGTAGGTAAGTGGATGGATGGATGGATGGATGGATGGATGGATGGATGGATGGAT
>JANHFJ010006893.1:19709-31708 GCA_032468195.1 Cerberus rynchops | reverse complement strand
GTAAAATCTTTCTCTTCAAAATGCATTTCCCTCCAAATATCTCTCAGTTCCATATCCTCCATCATTTCAAAAAAAGATTTGGGAAGCCTAGCCTTTGTAGAGCTTATTTGAGTTAATAATTGTTTGTCTTTTTTCACATCTATCACTCCATTCCAATCTCCTAACAAAATACATGATTTATAATCCCATTGTATCATTTTCTTGTTTAGTAACTTATAAAATTTTTCCTGATATTGATTGGGTGCATACACTCCCATTACCAATATTCTCTCCCCTCGAGTCCCCAATTCGATTGCTAAAAATCTTCCTTGCTCATCAGCTTCTATTAAATTAGCCTTTATATCCCTCTTAACATAAATTACTATACCATTCTTCTTTTCTTGAGATAAAGCAACAAAATGATTCCCCAACCTTGCATTTATTAAATATTTCTGGTCTTTGACTTTAATATGAGTTTCTTGTAGGCAAATTATGTCATTCTTGAATTGTCTCAAATAATGAAATATCTTCCGTCTCTTGTTTGGTGAATTCAAACCATTAACATTCCAGGTCAGAAATCTATTTATCACTTCTGGCATCCTGAAGCATCTGAAGCAATCGCTGGGCCTGATCGTACGGTTTCTCTTTCGGCCGTGCTCCTCCCACTGCTTCGGTCTTTGAAGTTTGTTGACTCTCCTTTTCCACTTGTTGTTGTACCAGCAGCTCTTTACGTTTAGTAACTGCTCTTGTCTGTCTCTGATCTTTAAATTGATCATCTTCCAAGCTAGACTGGTTCCCCCCTTGTGCTTGTTCCTCTTCCCTCACTTCTCCCCTCACTATTGTTTCCGAAGCCCCAGGTTTCAAAACATTAGCGTAAAAATCTCTAGCCTTTTCCACTGAAATCAATCGGTACCTTCTTCCTTGATAATTCAAGGACAATCCAACTGGAACCTCCCATCTATATTGGATCCCCTTTTTCTTCAATCCATCAATCAAAAAAGAATAGTCTTTTCTAGCTCTCAACATTTTGGGAGGGGTCTCTTTAAAAAAAACAACCTCTTGCCCCTTAATAATAATCTTAGAATTAAAAGTACATTGTAAAACAAGATTTCTCATCATCCTAGTAGTGAAATAAATCACAATATCTCTTGGCAAATTCCTCTGCCTAGCAACCCATGAATTGACACGAAAAATCTTATCCATTCTCCAAAAAAAAATCTCTTTACTTTCCTGTACTAAGTCAGCAAGCGCATCAGTAAATATATCTCTCAGCTTCTCTTCTTTCTGCTCCCTAAGACCCCTCACCCTTACTGCAAACTCCATTTCCCTGTATTGGGATCTAATCATCTCCACCTCCCCCTGCTCCACCTTATTCTCAACAATTTCTATTTTCTCCCCCAGTGCAACATTCTCCTTACTAATTTCCTCCACTTGTTCCTGCAAATCTTTCATACCCTCGGCCAAACATGAAACTGCCGCAATTATATCTTCTCTAATCTGATCATTCCGTTTCTCGGCATCCTGTTTAGTTTCTTCTCTTATTCCCTCCATCTTCTTAATCAATCTCTGTTCTAATTTTTCAAGCAGTTCCTGGAGCATTTCCAGTGTAAGTCCATTCTTCTTCGTAGCCATCTTTAATAAAGTCTAACTTTTCTCCTCCATAAACAAAGTCCTAGGGACTCAGGAGCTGTCAACACCCTTGATTTACACGCTGCAATTTCTCCCGGTCGCCATCTTGGATCCTATAACTCACTTTATCTTTTCCAACAAGTCCAGCTTTTTTCCAAAAATACTCACAAAGTTCCTTTCCACTTGCTCTGGTCTGTGTTTCAGGCTTCCTCCGTAACTATCAATTTTTTACTATTCAGAGCAAGATTGGACGATGCCTCTTGCTCCGCTTAAGCAGAGGCTTCCCGGATCTGGAGCACTGAAGATGTTCACGGGGGGGCTCTCACCCTCCGGGCCCCAGGAGCGTTCCTGGGGCACTAGGGGAGCCCAACCCTCACTTCTTCCGCTCACCTCTCCCCCCTCTTCCCGGGGGAGAGGTCTCCAAGCCGCCAAACAGCTGATTTACGCTGTTCGGCAGGCTCTACAGTATCGCGGGGCAGGCGTTCATTAAAGAACGTCCTCGAGGCAAGCGTTGCCAACCCGGAAGCTGCAGTAGTAAACTTTATGGAAGGAGAAAAAATATCAGAATATTTATTCCATTGCGCAGCCTATTTTTGGCTGGCAGAGTGCTGCTAGAGTCAGGGAGGTAGAAAATGGGCTGTGTGGGAGCTGCAAACATCTCTGTGGCCCATTTTGATATGCTTGGTATGAAAATGGGCAACGTGGGATCTTCCATTAAAATTACATGCAGGGGTGTTTTAGTACCAAAATAAGTTTTTCGTACAATTTATAATTAAAGTATAGAATCCACTGCCGTTGCATGTGGTAGTAATAATTAATTCAGATGGTTTAAAATGGGGATGAATGAATAAATTCATGGAGAAGAGAATTAGTAGTAGTTAGTAATCTTGCTCGCTGTATACCAACTACCCTGTGAATTAATGTATCATACCTTAAATAGGGAGAAAAACAATGGAAGAGAATTACTGTATTGTCCTCAGTTATTTGCTTTTAAGTTTTAAATGCATCCATTTGGAGACAAGCACTAGATTCCTTCCCCTAATCCATTTAGAGTTGTTATCTCCTGTATTCATGTCGTAATGCACATGTATACAGATTTAACTTTCAGAACAAAAAGTTATTTGTATCTCATGTCTCTGTATTCCAATTTTCAAATTGAACACTTAAGAATGGGAAAGAATGATTGTCATAATAAAACAAACCAAACTCCTAATGGCAGAGAACAGTGCCTATTTTGCTATTTTTATTTAAGGGATTCCTTAAATAAAGGAATTTTCTTACTTGATAGAAATCTTGAACTGGATTAGAACTACAGTACTACAGATTTTAAGATTGTATAACTCTAAAATTATATAAAGCAGCCACTGAGCCTCATTAATTCTACAAATGATTTTATTGTCCTAGGAACCCAGAATATTGGAAAGTTGTGATTGGTTTACATTATCTTTATAAATCTCATTCTCATACCATAAGTCGTCGGGTGAAAAATATCATTGTCCATTCTGGTTTCAAGAGAGACAGCTATGAAAATGACATTGCAATATTTAAACTTGTGGACTTTGTTGAGTACAATAAATATATCCAGCCTATCTGCTTACCACCTCACAATTCTCATCTAGAGATTGATAACAATCCATGTTACATAAGTGGATGGGGAAACAGAAACAAAAAAGGTAATTATTTAATCTTTCTGGAGATAACATTTCATGAACTCAGAATGCGTTCACATTTTAATTCAAGTAATTTAACTTACTATGGAGAACAGGGTTGGGCAGTATTTAAGGGATTGGGAGCTATACTTCCTTTCAGCCTACAAGAAAGCCTGGGATGTCATTACTAGGAGGGATTGGGTTGATTCTTAGTCCTTCAGGGCAGTTCAGAGGTGCATATGGGAGCAGAGACTTGTAGAAAATAAATTACTGCTGCTGCTAACATTAAAATCCCTAAATCTCCATCCTTTAGATTAGGTTAACTTTCTATAATGTAAACTGTTGTCTGTCTTCAGTATTAAT
This sequence comes from Cerberus rynchops, assembly GCA_032468195.1. NCBI lineage: Eukaryota > Metazoa > Chordata > Lepidosauria > Squamata > Homalopsidae > Cerberus > Cerberus rynchops. The sequence continues at coordinate 28,088 of JANHFJ010006893.1, read as the reverse complement.
ATAACTGTCAGCCTTAGCCTACACATCAAACTAAAATAAATTTCATTATCTGCTGAATTAATTCATATTACAGATGTGAAGCAACTTTTCTTTTGGCCAGTGATTCAAGCAAATTGATACGAGTGCTTTCATATTAGGGCTATGAAATGTATAAAAAGTATAAAATTTTAGGCTAGGAAAGAAACCAGGAGAATGAATAATTCTCATATAATCTACATTAAACCATATGTATTTAATCATGTTCCTTTCCATTATATTAAATAGTGACAACTTCTGGAGATTCTCTTGTGCCTGCATATTTTTCAAGCATATTTGTTTTAAATAAATTGCCTCAGGGATCGTGAGCCTCACTATTTTGTTCTGGTTTCCTGATATACCTAACATCAAGAAATTATCACATGTCTCATAGCCAGCTGAAAAGATCAATCTGTTGTTTTCTAGACAACAAAAAAAAGAGAAAAGAGAAGAGTAGTAGACTTCTGGGGAAGAAATGGTGAATTGAAACCTGGTGCACAGAGAGCAGAGCTGATGACTGCAATGGAATGAAGAGCTGGTGAAGGGACCGGCTGTTCAGGTTTCTTCTATGAACAAGAGAGCACTTAAGAATGTCCACATATGCTCCAGACAATTGCCTCTTGCAAAGATACCACCAGCCAATAGTCTCCAGCAGGTTTAAAGCTCTGAGAGATGAGGGTTTGTCATCTTCGCACAAGCTGGCACTTTTTCAAAAGACACTGGATTTCCTTTCTTAATCACTTTCGGAAATTACTTATTAACTGTTTTTCAGATGTTAAGAACCTACAGAAAGACAAGTTTTACTACACTGAAGGGAGTTTCCTTCAATACTTAGCAGAAGAAGATTTATATACAAATATAAGTTAAAAAGACTTTTGGGTAATAACCTGCAAAAGCATAATTAGAATGTTGATTTTGAGAAGTTATAAATGGGCTAAGGGTCCAAATTGTTTTGAAATAAAAATTTTAAACTACCGTAATTTAAAGAACCCTTCCCATGGGAAAATGTTGCTGTTTATGTATGTATGTATGCATGTGATAAAATGTGATTTTTAAGGTTGGACACTAGGGGGAGCCAGAAGGAACTGGACAAGGACAAATTTGAATGGAATAAAATACATTTAATATTGGATGTATTGAAGGATGAATCCAGAAGTTGATTTTAAAAGTCCCTGCCATTACAGATATGCTTCGACTTATGACAATTGATTCCAAAATTTCTGTTGCTAAGCAAGGTAGTTAAATGAATTTTGCACCATTTTACAATTTTTGCACTCCTAAAATATAAAATTCAATATTATGAAGGGCTTTGACATTATCAAGCCTGTTTCTTGGGAAACAAAATAATTTTATGTAGATGGAATTAAACTAATACTCTTGCTGTTAAGGAACAGAATCAAGATTGAAAACATGATTTTTTGTTATAATAGCAAAAGTTAATTCAAACTATATTTAGAGGAAAAATAGAATAGAGTAAAAAAAAGGAAAAGAAAAAAAGATAAAATACATAAAGAAGTGATTTCCAAACTTCATCACAGATATAAACAAATGTAGTGATTCTTCATCTCTACTTCTATTACAATTGACATTATATTCCTTTCATTTACTTCAAACGGTCTTAATCTTCATTCAAACATTGTTAGGATTTGATTTTTCTTCAATTCTTTTTTTATCTCATTGCAAAAAATTCTTTAAATCCAGTAAGAAAAAAATATTTAGGTCACTTTCTTGGTTTATCTTTTGTATTTCTTTTTGATTTTTAAAATATAATCATTTTCTTTTGTAAGTGAGAAATAATTTTCTAAGTTATTCTTTTGGCTTGTCATTTGTAAATCCACTTTCAGTATCATCTCTAACTTGTTAGATAAAATTTGTTTTGCATTTCTTCAACTTCATTTTTTAAACAGAGTCTAACCATAGAGGCAGACGCCATGACTGACACTATTGATATTGTGGCTACTAATCTCTGGTTCCATTCTTCAAAAGTCTCTGTTTAATATTTTGAATGTTACAGTGTTTTGCATCATTTTAATTGACACAGAAGGTAGGCTTGTGGTTTTCCCCCCTGTGCCTGGAATCTTTAGTTCCCTCTAGTGTCCAATTTTTAAAAACATGAAATTACTTATTGCAAAACTAGAAAAGATCTATTTCCCATGGGTTCTTTGTTCTTTATAAATAATACCAAAATCTTACTATGTTTCTATATTCCCAATTTATCTGCCACCTTGTTCATTTATAACTTTTGAGATCAGTCTTATTTAGTTTTTGCTGTTTATTGTACAAATTCTTTAAATTTTTAAACTTATACAATTTAAATTTTCTTTCGTTCAGGATTGAAGCAAACTCAATTGGTGTTTTCAAACCTATCATTCCAAAGGTCTCTAATAGCTTAAAAGTAATTAAAAATTTTTTTTTGAAAAAGGTTAAAAAATGAGGTGAGTAGTGTCCTTTAAAAGGTGCTGGCCGCAATTGCAAGCAAGATGGCTATTCCTGATACCTTCCATTGGTCATACCTGCAAGATATGAGGAGCAGTTGTCTGGAATATATGGGGCTGATCTCCTCGTTCAGAGGGGAAGACAGGAGCAGGTCTACTCACCAGTTCTTCACTGTTTGCCACAGTTGTCAACTCTGCTTTTGCCAAAATGTCTTCAGTCAACCATTCTTCCCCTGGAAGGCAATTTTTATTTTTCTAAAAATCAGATTACCGTGTTTTTATAAAATTTGAAATATATTGTTAAATTTAAGGATGAAATAATCTTATATTGAAACTACGTGGATCTTATTTATTTATTTATTTATCCTTTTATGTTTCATTTATTTTAATGACTGCAGTATATGTAGACAGGCTCTATAGAAAAAAATTGGATGGGTGATAAATGCCTTTTTTGTCATTAATGATTTGAAGGCTTAGAATAGGGCAGTCAAACTCACAGCCCCTGGGCTGGATGAGTCACATGCTGGCCCCAGCCCCACCCAGTTTAGCAAAGGGGGAAAAAATCCCGATACATTACGTGACGCCACCATGATGACATGAGTTTGACACTCCTGGCTTAGGACATCATGCTTAGAAAATAGCACTGCCAATATTCTGTATTTTCCATAAGGCTTATTTTACTACAAAATTAGCAACAGAGAATCTGTAGCATTTAAAGATTTAACAATTATGATGGTATTATTTCTTATGAACTGGAGTCCACTCTATCCAAGTTATGTCCTTAGTAAAGAGTTTGTGTCTATATATGTTGTTTATAGAATAATAAACATTAAGAAAAATGTAGTACAATAAATGTAAATAGTGATAATTACCCTTTGGTAGTAGTCTTTGAACACTTACAGTATTTCATAATAGACTTGTTAATTTTAAAGGTACCATTTTTTTTTACTGTTCTTTTGGAAAGAATGCTAGACATATTTTATGTTTTCTTTACAGACAAAATTGGTACTGTATTACAAGAAGCTCCAGTAATTACTATTTCACTATATGTCTGTGATAAATATGAATGGTATAAAGAAAGATTATCAACTGATATGATTTGTGCTGCCTCACCAACAAATAGCTGTGTGGTAAAATAAAATATTTTTATAAGTTTTAAGTGTATAACATAGAGTGTTATTTGGGATTTCTGTGGTGCTTTAAATTGAATAATGAGTAGATAAAAGAATTTGTGAATTCATGTGCTTTTTAAAGAACTTTTTTTTAATGAAGAACATCTCAAAGTAATTTGTTCTTTTAAATTAACTATAGGTAGTCCTTGACTAATTACCACAATTGAGCCCAAAATTTCTGGTGCTAAATGAGACATTCGTTAAGTGAATTTTGCCCCATTTTGTGACCTTTCTTGCTGCATTTGTTAAGCAAATCATTGCAGTTAATAACACAGTTGTTAAGTGAATCTGCCTTCATTGACTTTGCTTTTCAGAAGGTTGCAAAAGATGTTCACATGACCCCAGGATACTGCAACTGTTGTAAATGAGTCATTTGGCAATCATATAAATGTTGATCATGTGGCCATGGGGATGCTGCAATGGTCGAAAGTGTGAAAAACAGTCATAAGCCACTTTTTTCAGTGCCGCTTTAACTGAATGGTCACTAAACAAACTGCTGTAAGTTGAGGACTCAACTCACAGCCTTGAATTGGCTTTGTATTGAATATAGACAGGATCAAATGCTCTTATTTCTTACAGTCTAGGTTCAATTCACTGTTTTAAAACTTATCGGTAACCATTTATATTCATATAAAATTAAAAGTTTGAAAATATTGAATGGCCGAGAAACTTCTGATATGAAAATGTTGTATTTTTATGGATTTTTCTATCTACTTTGTTCCTTTGAAGTTTGTAGAATTTTTAATTTTTCTGTAGATTTTTTTTCTTAAGCACCTTTTCACAACCTCTATTTTATTTTTAACATAGTTTTCATAACAGTTTTATAATCTATGATAAATGTGTAATATGCCAAGAAAATTGCATCGATATTTTTAAATTGAATAAATAATTGAATTTTTTAAAAAACATACCGTATTTTTGTTAGCAGGAGGTCTGTATAATAACACTCTAATCTATCTGAACCAAGCGGAAGATTCCTATGTAGTATTTCAGAACTTTAGAATAACATGAATATTTTACTTTTTCCATGTTTTTCATATTCCAGGAAGATAGTGGTGGACCATTCATGTGTTATTTCCCAAGTGAATCCAAATACTATCTGATAGGCATCAGCAATTTTCCAAGTGGCTGTAATCATGATTATCCGGGACTTTTTACACGTATAATTAGCTACAGAAAATGGATAGATTTTCATCTGCATGATAAAAGTACAACCACACTGAACAGCCAAAGTATTCTAGTTTTTTTAACTATGGAATGGATAATCTTTCACGTTCTTAGGTGGAGTATTTAACATTTCATTTATTTAAACTATATCAATAATCTGAGTTTGTAATCTATGACTTTACTATCCCAACAGCACTTAAAATATATTTCATTTGTAATTTGAGTTGTAAGATCACATTATTAAATATTTTTGTACTGTGGTATTAAATGCCTGAAATTTTATTATGCTGTATGATACGTATTAACTGATATTATCTTTTGGCGTGTACGGTAGAAACCAAACACTAGGTTGAAACTTAGTATGATGTATGAATTACTGGTGCAAGATTATACCCAGTATATAATATAGTAGCTTGATTTGTCTTGATTGCTCTAGTGGGATTAGCTCTAAAAAAGGGTCATGAAATTGAAGAAAGCTTTTTTTCCTTAGTTTGCAACTCCAAATATTTCTGTCTTGTTGCTGTAGAGCATTTGGAAGAATGGATCATAGGATAGTGCACAGATAATTTCCTCCCTTTATAGTAATGGTCTTCTGCTACATTGGACAATACTTGTAGATAAAACAAGTTTATTTGGAGGAAGCTTATCCTGGATCCAATCTAAAATCACTTTTGAAGTACCAGTGTAATATTTCATCTTTTACATTTACCGGTAGCTAATTTAAAAATAAGTTTCTGGTATGAGTCCTATAAACATTACATGATGAATTCATTAATACATATGAATGAAAATGGTAAGAACAAGTGTATGAGAATATGAGAATGTGAATTACTGCATGAAAGGATATGAAAAGATGTGTCATAGCATACATTGTAGAAATGCATGTATAAATGAATGAAATACATGTGAGTATATGTGAAGGCATGACACTAAATAAGTGAATTGTTCAAATTAGTGGCAAAAATATTTTGAGCCTTTAAAAACTTAAAACATCACATCAAAGACCACCAGAGAACAATATTGATTTTTTAAAAGGCTGTAGAACTGTATGCAGAATAGAGAAATTAACATCTATTTTTGTACCTTTAATAATTTTTGTCTAAATTGTCATTAATCAATGTAAGGGCTGAATGAAAAGTATACCTCCATCTCCCTAAACTTAATTTATATATGAATATTTTAATTAAAAATTGGGAAATAATTGGAATAAACTATTTTGTTATTTATATTTCCTGTAAACCCCTGCACATAATCAGCTTTATTTGCTACATACTTTGGCCAACGATGGACAAGTTTCTTAAAGCTTAGTCTGCTTCTTCAACCAGTTCTGAAGTTCTTTTTTCCTCCCTATTCAGTTGCCCATGAAAGTATACCTTCAATTAAGGAAGGTGGAAGTTGCATAGTGCCAAAACTGGACTGCATAGTAGATGGGGTTAAACAGTGAAATCAAATTTGCAGTTTTCTCCTGGGTGATGAGTGAGATTTAGTGCTATCATGCTGCACCAAAATTTCCTTTTGTGTGCTTCCAAATTCTGCTTAATCTATTTCAAACTGTTGAATGTTATAATCCAACATTGAGTTGACAGTAATGCCAGTTTTAAGGAAATCCATGTGAATACTACCTCCCCCAAATTTAGGAATTTTCTTATCAAGGCCTAGGTTTATTTCTGCAATACTGACTGACTTTGGCAGGTCGCAAATGGTGAGCACATGACCCTGAGACACTGCAGCCGTCATAAATAGAAGCCATGTATCTGAATCACATGACCATGGGGATGCTGCAACTGTCATGTCACCTTTTTCAGTGCTGTAACTTTGAACTGTCACTAAATGAACTGTTGTAAATTGAGGACTAACTGTATTCAGTCTATTTGGGTCTGATGTCTTTCCAATTTTAATCTTTACAACTTTAATTTCCTGAATTGTAATTGACTTGCTTAATGCTTGTCTGTGTTCTTGTTTTCAAATTCTGAATTTTCAATATGTTTCAAACAATTTTATTATATGCTTAGAGTACAATTCTAATCAGTACTGAAATTTATGTTAGTTGACATAATAGTACAATATGAAACTCAGAGCCATACCACATTGTTCTTCTGCATCTTGCAAATTCTTGAATTTAATACAGTATTTGGCCTTTTATTTACATATAATTAATGTCTATCGGGCTTTTAGTACCTAAAATGCCCGATAGACATAGATACTTGTCTATCGGGCATTAGTACCTTACTTTCAATAAAAACTGTAATAATTTGAAATAAAAATACTAGACTTGGTAAAATGTTCATTTAACCACTGCAATTCTTGCTAATGAAAACAAATTTAATTTTATCTATCAAGAAATGTCTTTCCGTTTCTATTTTTTAATGCTAAATATTTGACTTAGTGATGTTAAAGTCTGTTAGTGCAGAATTTGTTTTTCATCCTGTCAAACTCAGTATCCGAATCTGAGTTTTTTTCTTCATTACTGATACCAAACCATATTGTATAACAGTGGCCTCCAACATTTGGGCATCAGGGACTGGTTCCCTGAAGGGTTTTTACGTGTGTGGTTTTGCATGCTGTGGCTGAATCCTGCAGATGGGGCTTCATTTGTTTGCATGGATCGGTTTCTAGCATGCCATGGATTGTGGGGTATGCCTGCTGTGTAACTCAAGGATGAATGTTGTTAGTACAGTATTATAAAAAAAAATATTAATAGCACTTAGACTTATATACTGCTTCATAATCATTACAGCACTCTTTAACTGGTTTAGAATCAGCATATTGCCCCCAGCAATCTGGGTCCTTGTTTTATTAATCTCAGAAGGATGGAAGGCGGAGTCAACCTTAACCCCATCAGGATCAAAGTTTTGGCAGTGAACAGTCAGCCTGCAATCCTGCATTATAACCACTGTGTCACCCAGAGTCATAAATAATTTAAATGTATGTTGTTGTGCAACTAATTGGGTTATAATAGTCTATTTTTCTTGACATATTTGAAATGCTAAGGGTTCTAATGCTATAAAAACAAAGGGAGAAATGACACTCTTGTTCTGTTCTCTTCAAAATAATTCATTGCTATGAAGCAAGACCACTATAATTTAAACTTTTTGTTCTTTATAAATACTTAGTATTTAGGTAAAAAATTAGGAACACAGCCCAATTTTTTGGAGAACTTAGAAACAAGTCTATTCAAAACTCTTATAAAAATCTTTTCACCTTCAAGGAAAATCATGGCCAATTTTGGTCTGATTTATCTCATCAGTAATATTTAAAATACATATATTATTTCTTATGTAAGTATGTACAAGGTCTGTTCCATCATGAAGTATCCCAATAAGAAAGCGAAGATTGCCATGAATCATGAGATCCATATTTAGAATTAATCAGAATAGAGCTGGAAGGGACCTTGGAAGTCTTCTAGTCCAACCCCCAGCGCAAGCAGATCTTTTCAGACAAGTGACTGTCCAGTCTCTTCTTAAAAACCTTCAAATTCAAATTTTATTGGTCACATGCTGTATTGTCTGTGGAAAGCTTTTCCTCATTCTTTCTGTGTTTGCCTTCAGAGAGCGAAAACGTTTTCCCGACCGCATCGTGGCAAACAGAGT
>JANHFJ010006891.1:117979-137606 GCA_032468195.1 Cerberus rynchops | reverse complement strand
TCCATTCCATTCCATTCCATTCCATTCCATTCCATTCTATTCTATTCTATTCTATTCTATTCTATTCTACCTGTAACAGATCAAGCGATTAACAACTATGAATGTTAGGAAAAACATCCTGTTAGTCTGGATTCCTGCCATCAAACGAGAGGTGAAGCTGGATGACCTCAGGCACCCCTTTTGGATTTGAGGCATTAGAATGATTTATTTTCATTTCTCCTTTTTTGGAGGTGCCCTCAGCTGGGGTGGGAAAAGGATGTAGAAGGTACTAGATAATGATAGGCAGGAAATGAAAAGAGCCACTGTGACTTTATGAACTGCAGCTGCTTATAAAATGATTGCGGCTGACAGGAACCGCCGTAACCTAAAATTAAGGGTGGTAAACATCTTTAAAAGGGTTTTTTTTCCCCCCCATCCTCTGGCTTGCAAGCAGCTTGTAGGCTGGTTTTAAATCCACCTGGAAAAGGGAGAGAGAAAAGATGCCAGTGCAATGCATTAAAAGAAGTATTTTTTTTCAAGCTTGGCACCTTTGAGACGGGTGGACTTCATCTCCCAGAATTCCCCAGCCAGCCAAGCAAAGTGGGACTTGAATTGTAGTGACTCTGTATTCACCATCCAGAACTGGGCAAAAAAGCTGAATTTTTACACTCGTTCAGCCAAAAAAAAAATGAAAACTTCCAATAAAGATACAACAGTGATGCTCTCTGAAAACAGCCAGTTTAGAGAAACTCTGTTTTCTGTTGTGACTCTTTCTGCTGAGTGGCTCCCATCCCATCCAAGCAGGAGGCATTCCTCAGGGATCTGACCAACAAGTATCCTGCTAGTTCACCCCAAAAGTAAGTCTAGTCTAGAGGTGAAAGAGCTAGTCTAGAAACCAGCTGGGTGACCTTGGGCCAATCACCAGGAGACTGGGAGTTCTAGTCCCATTTTAGGCACAACAGCCAGCTGAGTGACTTTGAGCTAAACACCAGGAGACTGGGAGTTCTAGTCCCATCTTAGGCACAACAGCCAGCTGGGTGACCTTGGGCCAATCATCAGGAGACTGGGAGTTCTAGTTCTATCTTAGGCACCAAAGCCAGCTGGGAGACTGGGAGTTCACCAGGAGATTGGAAGTTCCAGTCCTGCCTTAGGCACAAGAGCTAACTTGGTAACTTTGAGCCAATCCCTCTCTTTCTCCCCAACCACCTTACAGGGAATGTTGTTGTGGGGAAAATAAGAGAAAATACAGACAGTCCTTGACTTACAACCACAATTGAGCCCAAAATTTCTATTGTTAAGAAAGACGTTTGTTAAGTGAATTCTGCCCCATTTTACAATCTTCCTTGCCTCAATTATTAAGTGAATCACTGCAGATGATAAATCAGTAAACCGGTTAATTCAATCTGGCTTCCTCATAGACTTGTCAGAAAGTTGCAAAAGGGGATTGACCTGATCTTGGGACACAGCAACGGTCATAAACATGAGCCGGTTGCCAAGCATCTGAATGTTGATCACGTGATCATGGGGGATGCTGGAAAAGTTGTAACTGAAAAACTGTCCTAAGTCATTTTTTTTTAGTGCTGTTGTAACTTTGAACAAAATGTGATAAGTCGGGGAGTACCTATAATAGGTTGGTTTGCCATTTGGGATCATTTATAAAAATCCTGAAGGTGGGAAATAAAAAACATTACCGTATTTTTCAGCATATAAGATGCACCTGAGTGTAAGACACCTCTAGATTTAGAAGAGGAAAACAAGAAAAAATGTTTTTTGTCTTTGCGCACCCCATTTCTGGGCCTTTTATCGGCCCGTTTTCGAGGCTTTTTTCAGCCCATTTTCAAGGCTTTTCTTGGCCTGTTTTTGAGGCTTTTTTCAGCCCATTTTCAAGGCTTTTTCGGCCTGTTTTTGAGGCTTTTTCGGCCTGTTTTCAAGCTTTTTTCGGCCTGTTTTTGAGGCTTTTGGGACCATTTTCAAGGCTTTTTTCAGCCCATTTTTGAGGCTTTTCCGGCATGTTTTTGAGGCTTTTTTCGGCCCGTTTTCAAGGCTTTTTTTGGCCCGTTTTCAAGGCTTTTTTTGGCCCATTTTCAAGGCTTTTTTCAGCCCGTTTTCAAGGCTTCCTTCAGCCCATTTTTGATGCTCTTTTGGTCTGTTTTTGAGGCTTTTTTCAGCCCATTTTCAAGGCTTTTTTGGCCTGTTTTTGAGGCTTTTTTGGCCCCTTTTGAAGCTTTTATGGCCTGTTTTGGGGGCTTTTTTTCAACCCGTTTTGGGGGGGGGTTGGCCCATTTTTTTCAAAAAAAAAAAAGCCCCCAAAACAGGTTGAAAAAAGCCTAAAAAAATGGGCCAAAAAGCCTCAAAATTAGGCCAAAAAAAGCCTTGAAAACAGGCTGAAAAAGCCTCAAAAACAGGGCATGTGGAGGCCAAAAATGGCCAGTGGGTGGACAGGGCCTCAACAACATTCGCTGTGTAAAACACACAGACATTTTCACCCACTTTTTTGGGGGGGGAGAAGTGCATCTTATACGCCAAAAAATACAGTATATCAATAAAAATTAAATCAAGGGCCTCTTGATCCTTCATTCTGCTTTCAGTATATAAAGTATTCGGTATATAAATTTAATAAAAATAAAATTAAAATTAAATTAAATTTCACTGAGGCTGGCTGTTGTGGCACTGCACAACACTCCACCCAAATACTACTTAGCTTCCAGTTCTGTATCATGTAAATCCAGACTAATTGAAAACACCGTGGTTAAATTAATTGCCGGTAAGGGAGTTGTGCAAACACCACCATCTCTCTCTCTTCCTCTTGAATTCTGGAGCTAATGATTCTGTAGTCAGGGGTTACCTTTAAAGACCGAGACATCCCGTTTGCAAATTTCTCCCAGCTGAAGGACCAGGCCTAGTTCTCCTAGGGTTGCATTTGCACAATAGTTCTAGGCAAGGTGAAAACCACACTGTTGTGGGAATTCAAATTAGCCAATTACCTCAGCGATCAGCCACAACAAGCATAATAAAGTAAATGAGCTGAACATGTTGTGTGAATGACGTTTCCAGCTTCTGTGAGGCAGGTTAAAGAAAACAGCACTCGCTGGGGTGTGTTTGCATAATAAATAACTATGCATAAATAATTATGCAGTACAGTCAGAAGTGAGATTCAGAAGGTTCTAGCAGGTTCACTAGAACCGGTAGTAAAATTTCTAAGCGGTTCGGAGAACTGGTTGTTGGAAGAAATCTCCTTTTGTTTTTTTTCCACTTTACAGGGTTAATCCTGTAAGGAAGGCAGGAAAGAAACATCCTGGTGTTGTTTCTAGCCTAATCTTTATTGCCCTGCTTATAGAAACTTCCCCCCAGTCACATGACCCCCCAGCCACGCCCAAAGAACCGGTAGTAAAAAAAATTGAATTCCACCACTGGGAGACCCCTGATCTAAGTCATGGAATCCACTGGGAGGAGAGTCTCAAGATGGCGACTTCAACTATGGGACTGAAAAAGAACCCACTCCTTTTTATTTAAAAAATATATTAAAAAGAGAGAAGATCGACAAGCAAGAAAAAAGGGGGGATATGATATTAATAAATGGACACACAAAAATTACAGAAGTTGTACAGTTAGTGTTCAGTATATCACTGATGAAAAATCTACCAAAAATGTTAACCTTTAATGTTATTAAAGCATTCGGTTATTTTGAACAATGTGACAAAATGATTTCATTTGGATCCCAAAGCTGGGTGCCAATATCACCACTGTTTTGATACTTAATATTTTATCTACAAAAAAAGGAGAAAAATAGGAAAAGGGAAAAAAAATATGATCCACTCCTTTTTGGTGTCCATAAAAGAAAGAGAAGTAGTGGATTAAAATTCCAGGTATATGTTTGTTCTGACCGAGAAATGAGATTCATATAGACAGATATGGTGCACAGATCAATTTCAATCCAATCAGGATTGTCAATTTGATTCAGAAAATCAAGTGCCTTTTATTTAGTACTTTGATTCAAAATGTTGAATTAGGCAAAATTTCATTTTTTTTTTCTGAAATGGTTACAAATAAAAGCCAACATTTTCCACCGGCAAATGGTGGAGTGAATCTCATTTGATTTGATGAGTCAGTGAAAATAATTGAATTTGGAAAGACAATTCAGTTCAGAGGTTTGATAGAGTGTGAGGTTGGAGTTGGAAAAAAAATAAGAATACAGAATAACAGTTGGAAGGGATATTGTAGTTAATTCCCTGCTCAAGAAGGAAGCCCTGTGACATTATGGACAAAGGACTGTCCAGTCTCTTTTTAAAAACCTCTGGTGATGGAGCAACAACAACTTCTGGAGGCCAGCTGTTCCACTTTAAATTGTTCTCACTGTTGGGGAATTTCTTCTTAGTTCTAGCTTGTTTCTCTCCTTGATTAGTTTATATCCACTATTATAGGTTGATATGAAGTACATCACATTAAGAACATTGCCATTAGCAATAGCACTTAGACTTATATACTGTTTTATAGTGCTTTCCAGCCCTCTCTAAGCAGTTTACAGAGTCACCCTCTTGCCCCCAACAATCTGGATCCTCATTTTACCCACCTCGGAAGGATGGAAGGCTGAGTCAACCTTGTGCCAGGTGGGATTTGAACTGGCAGTCAGCAGAGTACTGCACTCTAACCACTGTGCCACCACCACATTAGATAGATAGCACCACAATCTTAGCAAGCAAAAGAGAAAGGCCTTAATTTATTGCTCCCGCAGTGATTTAATTAACTGAGATGACTGCAAATCTATGCTTGCAATCAATGATCTTTTCTTTTTAACTAAATTGTGTTTGATTTCACTATCTTTATACAGGGCTGGGAAAAAAATTTCAGTTCTATGGTATATGTAAAAGCTTTCGGGAAAGCACCCTTAAATTAAAGTATAATTTACCTCTGAGTAGGATGATTCTATTAGCTGGTTCTTCCTGTAGCTAAATTTTGTATTTATTAGATCTGTGTGCCACTCATCTCATCTAGAGGTGACACTGGACAGGTATCAAACATGAATATGCCTCTCTCTTTTTTAATTACAGCTTATAATTTATATTTTTATAGTAGTCTATTCTTATACTAGACATGTTTCTGTATTATTTTATTCTTTTCAACTTCATAAAGAGTCACCTTGTGATGAGATGGGCAGCAAATAAATTTAATAAAGAAATAAAAATAATATTGCTGCTTCTTTTAGAAGACCTTAATTAATGTATTAGTCTAAGTCCTGATATGCTTAGCCATTATTTGTTAATATCCTGGTTCAATGTATAAACTTTGCCAGTGTTTCAGAGGATATTTCTCCATCAAGAATTAGGGAATTAGCAACTGTATTAACGTAATATAAATAACGTGAATTAGCCCATCTTCTTCTGGATTTGCAGAATACCCTGAACCATTAAATAAACCAGTGATTTGCATTCACATAACATACTAATTTCCAAACCCAAAGTGACACAAGATTCATAGTAACCAGCTTAGACAAAACACTGAATAGAGGAAGATGTTTTATAGACCAAAACCTGACATCTGTATTTTGAGAACAGAGATATTTAGGCAGAGCTTAGATTGAGAAAAAGCCAACGCAGGCCTAGGCTGCATTAACAGAGGGATAGAATCAAGATCACATGAAGTGTTAATACCACTTTATAATACCTTGGTAAGACCACACTTGGAATATTGCATTCAGTTTTGGTCACCATGATATAAAAAAGAGACTCTAGAAAGTGCAGACAAGAACTACAAAGATGATGAGGGGACTGGAGGCTAAAACATATGATGAATGGTTGCAGGAACTGGGCATGGCTGGTCTAGTGAAGAGAAGGACCAGGGGAGACAGGATAGCGGTCTTCCAATATTTGAGTGGCTGTCACAGAGAGGACAGGGTCAAGCTATTCTCCCAAGCAACTGAAGGCAGGACAAGAAGTAATGGATGGAAATTTATCAAGAGATTCAAGTTAGAACTAAGAAGGAATTTTCTGACAGTAAGAACAAGTAATCAGTGGGACAGCTTACCTCTAGAAGTGGTGGGTGATGAACTGAAGAAGATTCTTGGATGACAAGCGAAACATGTTCAAGGAAAAACAAAGGAAGTCCAGTTGCCTTTTGAAAAAGCTCCATCGCGGGAGGTTTTTAAGAAGAGACCGGACAGCCATTTGTCCAGAATGATATAGTGTCTCCTGCTTCAGCAGGGGGTTGGACTAGAAGACCTCCAAGGTCCTTTCCAACTGTTGTTCTATGTTCCAAATAAGCCAACAGAGAGGAATATTTACAACAGAGAAGATAAACATCCCTACGTAGCTTACCATTACGTTCACACCTGAATGGCTGTTGAGTGCTAATTCATCCCAGGTGATATTAATATATGCATTTAGTCCTCACTTTCATACTAAATGAAATAAACAATTGCTCAGAGAGCCAACAAGCAATAAACTTTAACACATATACTGGAGGGCAAAGGGGAGGAAATATCAACCCAAACTTAAAATCCAGACGCTTATAATCCTATCATGCCACACTGGAGATATCCCAGATGAGGTTGGCATTATAAACTTTATCTTCAAGTTCTGAAGCCTAAAGAAAAATGAAAAAGTAGCATATGCTAAACCCAATGGGGAGGCAGATTTCCCATCCACACCATAAAAGCATATAGCCCTTTTAATGGGCCAATTATCACTTGCATTCCAGCTCGGATCTGAATTTGCATAAGAGTGCCATATGTCAAAAGAAAAGGTGTGTTGCCACAATCAATGAATGAATCTCTCTGTTGGCCCATCTGTGCACCACTCGCTTGTCACTCAACCACCCTGAATCCTAGATGGCTTCTAGGGAAAAGGCAGAACTTAAGTCTGAGCAGATTTAATTGTGCAGCGGCAGCCAACGAAGCCACCAGCAAGCCTAAGCTGCATTAACAGAGGGATATAGTCAAGATCAAGCGAGGTACTAATACCACTCTATAAATCTTAGTAAGATCAAACCTAGAATACTACATCCAGTTTTGGTCACCATGATGTAAAAAAGACGTTGAGACTCTAGAAAGAGTGCAGAGAAGAGCAACCAGGATGATGAGGGGACTGGAGGCTAAAACATACAATGAATGGTTGCAGGAACCGGGCCTGGCTGGTCTAATGAAGAGAAGGACCAGGGGAGACAGGAGAGCAGTCTTCCAATATTTAAGGGGCTGCCCCAGAGAGGAGGGGGTCAAGCGATTTTCCAAGGCACCTGAAGGCCAGACAAGGAATAATGGATGGAAACTGATCAAGGAGAGATTCAACCTGGAAATAAGGAGGAATTTTCTGACAGTGAGCACAAGCAATCCATGGAACAGAAGTTGCCTTCAGAAGTTGTGGGAGCTTCATCACAGGAAGCTTTCAAGAAGAGACTGGACTGCCCTCTGTCAGAAATGGTGTAGGGCATGATGGCGAACCTATGGCATACTTGCCAAGTTGGCACGCAGAGCCATCTCTGCGGGGCACGCCAGCAGTCACCCCAATTCACAGACTGTGCATGTGTGTGTGTGTGCATGCATGATTCCTGTGCAACTGCACACATGTGGAAGTCCTGTGCAACTGCACACATGCAAAAACCACAGGCTGAGAGTTGCAGACTGCATGCCCTAAAAACACTGTGCAAATTGTGCACAACTATGCGCACGTGCAAAAACCACAGCATGAAAGTTGCATGCGACTGCATGCTCTGAAAACACTGCACAAGTTGCGCACAACTATGCATGTGTTAAAAAGTAATGTGCAAGTCACACGCCACTATATGCATGCAAGAATCCTGCACAGCTGCATATGCACACATGGCTGCATATGCGCAAAAGATGCAGTTGGGCAGGGCGCACTCACTAACATGTGCATGTTCACATTCAGCACTCAGTGCCGAAAAGGTTTTCCACCACTGGTATAGGATCTCCTGCTTGGGCAGGGGGTTGGACTGGATGACCTACAATGTCCTTTTTAACTCTGTTAATTTGTTAATGTCCCATGCTTTTAACCTTAAAGGTGAAATGATGATATTGTGCTTTGGGGAGTGTATGAATTGTGTAGAAACACCAATGCTTCCTTTTTTGTAGGGATGGGACTTATAAAGGTCCATTTAATTCTCCCATACCTGATGAGGTCAGGCATCCATATAGCACTCAACCCAAAGTCATATGTGGGCATGAATGTTCATACCACCTTCACATTCATGCTGTGTAATATCACATGTAGGGTCTTGTAATTTTCATTTAAAGTGTGAAGCAACCATGTAGACTAGACTAAACCCCAGCCTATCATTCAGTTACTATGAATCCTCACATTTCTTGTACCATGCAAGGTGCGATAAATTCATATGCAGGAACATATATTTTTTTTGCCAGAAAATAAAGACACTTTTTGTATGATCTCTTTGCTAGTAAAAATATGCTACATTGTCTCTTTGGCTGCTGCTCTCTCAATGTTTTAAATGTGCAGTGGCACAGTGTTTTGTTTTGTTTTTTTCTGGCTCCACTCATTTATTACCACAGAAAAGAAAAAGAGTTAATCCTTTTATAAATAGTTTTGACTTTATTCTCAACTGCTGAAATGACCTGTTAGTTTCAGTTTCCGCTGCTTTCCTGTCCCTGTGATTTGTTTACATTGCTGAGAAATAGGCAGAGAAAGACGATCTAGATATACTCCTAATAAATAGGACCTGGGATTGTCAAACACTGGTGGAAACAGAATCATGACAATAAAATCATTCCTTATTGCTAATACAAGGTGGATTGCTAATCACGGTCATGTTCTTCTTAGCTGTATACATTCTGCATAACTGTTATGGACATCTACACGATAGTGATAGATCTACTGGTCCTTGGAGTACACTGGCAAGAAGTGGAATTTTGGATGCAAGAGAAATTGAAGTCCCAGGTCCATTCAACCTAATATTCTCAACACTGATTGGCAGTGATTCATCCAGAATTGTAGCTGGAGTATCCTCAGCCATTCCCATAGAGCTACAGCCCCACTTGGTCTGTTTATTTAACAGTCCACTTTTCTTTTAATTGTTGGTCCTCAGAGAAATGATTTGGCTGAGTGGGGAGACTGTCTTGAAAAGGAAAGTAATCTGTAAGCAAGAGACCATTTCAGAATTCTTCACTTGTGTTCTTTGGTGTCTAAACTTAAAGCAGATGTAGAACATGTCGTCATGTGTAGTCTGCTTCAAGTTGTTACAAATAAGAGATAAATCATGTTGGCTGTACACAAAAAGTGGATGCATAAAAATGCACTGTAATTTGTCTCTTCAGTGGCTATTAATCACAGAGAAATGGTGCAGGCATTCCCAGAATATTCCAGGGAATCTAGAGTAGCAGAAGAAGGTGACTTATCTTTCTAAAATCAAGTAAGTAATCTAGGTGAGCAATGTAATCATGAAAGTGGTGAATTAAAATGCCGAAAAATGAAATGTTTTTAGAATGAACTCATTATAAAGATTGCAGCCACATCACCACTTTAGGTCCTCCCGATTCTATAATTTACTATAATCTATAATTTCACTCTTCCATTGCAGTCATATACTGCTCATTGCCTTGTGCTCAGATTTGCTTGAAATCTGTGCACTTTATTATTCTCCTGGATATGACAGGAAATAACAATCTGTTTCTTCTTTGAAACAAAGGTCAAACTGACATAATTGTTTATTCTTCACAATTGTTTCCTTTCTCAGGACAGAGTTAAGTCTGAATGGCAGGAACAGATTTGGAAAATAAACTCTGTGCACTTTGTGCAAATTTACTCATTTTTGTGGAGTAGTTCTATTTAACTCTTGCTAGCCATGACATAGATATTGTTGGAAAAGTTACAGAGGTGAATATACCAAGTATGCATTTTTAAGATCAGTTATATTAGTTTATTTATTCGAACATTTCCTACAGGGTTAGATAAATGTCTAGATAAATATAATACATCTACGATATATTCAGATTTGGGTTTTCCCTTGTGTTTTTTGAACTTTGTAAAAAGTCATAAAGATGTGTTCTTCTATACTGATAAGCAGAAGTTTAGATGTTTGATTTACAGATACCGTGTTTTATTAGTAAATGATCAGTAAGGGATGCTGACAGTTATAAATTAACAACTTTTATATGCCTATGAATTCCAGAGTCTTCTAAAAACTACTTATCTGTGACTGTGTCCCATTGAATTTGTGGGAATGACTTTTTTTAAAACTATTAGATCTTGCCTCCACACATTGAAATACTGTATGTAGGGTCACATAGTAAATCTGTAATGTAGATATTAAAGAGTGCCAAATACCCTAAAGCTTATGATTTCCAAGTTTGCTACTTAACAAAAAGTTCAGTTCTAGAAAAAGTTCTAGCTATTCTCAAAATGCTGTTGCAGTGTGGCTGTTCATAATATATTTAGCTAAAACATCTGAAATTAATAAGCAACTTGACTTAAAATGGGTATGGAAAAAACAAAAAAACCAACCAATGAACCAACTGTGTGGCCTTCCCTTTTACTCAGCCAAGGGAGAATCATGGGATTGTAGCTAAAGGAACTGAATGTCTGATGAGAATAACTCCATGAATTTGCTAACCTATTATCAGCCAAATACTTGGGATGGTGGATTTCACAGCAGTTGTAAAAAAGAATAAAGGAATAATTCCAAGAAGAGAAAGAACGTGGTGAGCACCAGAGCAAAGGTTCTGGAAATGTAACATGTTCTGGTTAAATCTACTTTTTCTCTGATATTTCTACTTCTAGGTCATTTGGCTTATGACATCCAGAGGAGTCATCCTGACCTAAAAGGTTCATATATAAAAGTGTTAAGAAGACATTTTAAATTTGATCTGTCAGTGAACCCAAATTTATCAATCTTTGTCCACAATTGACTTGGATAAGGACCATCAGAATCAAGGAAACAACTCAGGTACAAGAAAATTCCTTTCTTTCATTCCTTTTATCCTTTTGCTTTTCTTCTCTTTTATTTTCTCTTGTGCTCCAGTGTTTAAAGACAGACATGTAAATCCTGGTTTCTAAGGAATTGGGGTTAGGAATAACAACAAAAAATAGCTGTATAGTTCCTGAAGCTTTGGGTTCCCAAATGTGGATTTATCTCTGAGTTGAACTGAATGACATAAATCTGCCCATGTTGAATCAGGCAGCTTTCATAATGGGGCATAAATTATATTTTATACCCCATTTGGGTATAAATTATATTTTGTGGTTAGTATATAGTTTAGTGGTTCTCAACCTTTTCTTCACCACAGACCTTTAAATACCTTTTGTGGCCACGGATCACTAAGATTTCACTCAAGATTTAAGATTGCATCAATCCTTTTTAGACTCCCTATGACAGTGGTGGCGAACCTTTTATGTCATCAGATGCTGTCCTTAGTGCCAGAAAGGCACGCCAAACCATCCCGTGAGCCATGTGCAGCCCTGTGCAGGAGTGCCATTCTCGCACTTCTCGCGCGCAGCCCTTCAGCCAGTTCTTGCGCTCCGCCGCGTGCTAGCCAGCTGGCTTTTGCCACATGGGAGAGCCAAAACCCGGAAGTGCAGTGTCCCAACATGGCACACATGCACGCACGATGAATAGTTGGCTGGCGCATATGTGCATATTGGAAACCAGACATTCGGCTTTCGGAGCACGTGTGTGCACTGGGACGCTGCGCTTCTGGGTTTCGGTGCTCCTGTGCGGCAAAAGTCAGCTGGCTAGCATGTGACGGAGTGCAAGAATGGGCTGTGGGGGCTGCACGCGCTGGAGTGCGAGACTGGGCTGCAGAGCCAGTGGGGTTGCATGGGGCACGTGGGATGGTTTGCCGTGCCAGAAAGCTCGCGGGATGGTTTGGCATGCTGTTTCTGGCACACGTTCCATAGGTTCGCCACCACTGCAGCTCCCCACTGGTCCCCGGATTGAGAACCACCGATCTAGCTGAATGCATAAGAAACAATCCAACTATCATTAAAGCTACATCTAGGTCTCTGATTGATATTTGTAAATATTGACTGTTTTTATAGCCAAAATTACAAAACGTATTAGGTATTGTATTATAACATTGATTTTTCTTTTTTTTTTTTAAAAAAAAAATCTTGTAGATAATCATGATTTTGCCAGTTTGGAGTCTTTGGTTTATCTCGATCGCTGGAGCTAAACATCTTTCTGCTGAAAAGACCACCCCATTTTGTGACGTTGCTGATTGCAATTTTCATGGGAAGAGTCTGCACGCAGTTCCCCTGGGCCTATCAGATGCTGTCTTGGGACTGGACCTGGCCTTCAACAGCATTGTGCATATCAGAGATGTTGACCTAAAGTTTGCAGTCAATCTTAGAATGCTTTTGCTTCAATCCAATTTAATTCAGACCATTGACGAGAATGCCTTTGACTTCCTTGGAAAGCTGGAACACTTGGATTTATCATGGAATAACCTGACCCACTTGTCACCCTCTTGGTTCAGAAATCTTTCTTCTTTACAGAAATTAAACCTAAAGGGGAATTCTTACTCAAAACTCGGGAAATTTCCATTGTTTTCTGGCTTACAAAAGCTGAGATATCTATACTTGGGAAATGATCTATTGTCTTCTCTACAGACAAAAGATTTTGAAGGAATTTCTATTCTTGAAGAACTGGAGATTGAAGGACAGAATCTTAAGCAATATTCACCAGGCACCCTACAGTCTCTTGAACACATAAATCACATTATTTTGAACGTTACTGTCAACTCCATATTGCGTTGGATTTTAATTGATGTTAAAAATTCTGGGGTGTTTCTTGAACTGAGAAATATACACCATGACTTTTCATCCCTTATCAATTATTTCAAAGAGGTTCCAATGACTGCTCGAAAGCTTAGATTTAAAGATACTGAATTTTTAGAAAATGATATTTTTCCCTTAATTAATGCGTTATCTGGTATGACCCAGTTACAGGAGTTAGAAATTATAGATAGTGTATTACAAGGTACTGGGCGTTTCTATTATACTTGGAAGATTTCTAGTATTGTAAATAAAATAATAATTAGAAATTTAAAAATAGATGCATATTATTTATTTTCAGATCTTTCAGACATGTTGTACCTTGTAGAGAATGTTACCAGACTGACCATTGAAAATACAAAAGTGTTTCTTGTGCCTTGCAATCTTGCAAAAAGATTCCAGTCAGTACAGTATCTTGATTTCAAGAAAAATTTGCTTCAGGATTCGTTTTTTGAGCATTCATTGTGTCCGGGCAGTTGGCCTAAACTGCAGACTCTCAATGTTAGTCAAAATTCTTTGACGCATCTTGATCGGACGGCTCGAAGTGTGGGCCATTTAGTCAATCTGACTAACCTAGATATAAGTCAGAATAACTTTCAACAAATGCCAGAATTGTGTCATTGGCCAAAAAGCTTGAAATTTTTAAACATTTCTGGTTGTAAAGTACAGAAACTTACAGGTTGCATCCCTGACTCTTTAGAAATTCTGGATGCAAGTAACAATTTCCTCGATGATTTTAAGGTGAGTCTGTCTCATCTTCAGGAACTTTATCTTAAAAATAATAGGTTAAAAACTCTTCCAGATGCTTCCTTCATCCCTCAGGTGAGGCTTTTGACTATTAGAGAAAACAATATATTTATGTTCTCCGAACAGGAACTGGAAAAGTTTGTAGAACTGAAGTTGCTGGATGCCCGTTACAACCGTTTTCAATGCAAATGTGAGTTTGTTTCCTTTGTACAGTCTTATCCAAGAATATATAATATCTCTGTTGGTTGGCCTGAAAATTACATCTGTGATACTCCAGATTACGTAAAAGGGGAGCAGATTGGAGTGGCCCAGCTGCAGCTGACTGACTGTCATTTCAGTTCTTTCATGTCCATCCTTTGTAGTCTGTTAATCCTGATCATCTTGGTGGCAGCATTTCTTTGCTACAAGTTTCATGTCATTTGGTATGTGCGCATGGCTTTGGCCTGGCTCAAAGCAAAACGCAAGCCTCAAAGGACCCATAACCAGGCAGTCTGCTATGATGCATTCGTTTCCTACAGTGAAGAAGACTCTGAATGGGTAGAAGACATGGTGCAGAAGTTGGAGCAATCAAACCCTCCATTTAAACTCTGTCTTCATAAAAGGGATTTTATGCCTGGCAAATGGATTGTAGACAATATTATTGACTCCATTGAGAAGAGCTCCAAAACTCTGTTTGTGCTTTCGGACAATTTTGTACGGAGTGAGTGGTGCAAGTATGAATTAGATTTTTCTCACTTCCGGTTTTTTGATGAGAATAATGACACGGCCATTTTAATCCTCCTGGAATCTATTCCAACAAAAACAATTCCAGAAAGGTTTTGCAAACTCCGAAAATTAATGAACACCAAAACTTATCTTGAATGGCCAAATGATAAAGATCAACAACAGTTATTTTGGTTTAATTTGAAAATGGCAATAAAAGCCTAGGTGAGAAGTTGGTATGATAGAACCATTGGTTTTAGCAGCACCTCTAGTGTGAAGAATTTGTTATGGTTCAGGATATGCAGTCCAAGCTGGTCCATTACCAGAAGGCAAGTAGGGTTCCAGAAGTGTGATTCCTTGAACCCCAGATTTTTCTTCATCATGTACTTTGACTGCTTTTCTGCCAGCAGAAATATAAGGAACATGCAACACTAGCTTTGTTCAAGTTTTGCACATGTATCTCAACTCTTCAGAAATTTATGAGAAAGAAGAAATTAGCTGGGGAGTGGGTAGTAGCTAAAGTACAGTTCTAGCAGAGTCTTGAGAACCAACTAATTGAAAGAGATAGAGACAACTGATAGATAAAATTTATGGATTGCATTAAGCCACTTTTTGCTTAACTGTGATATATTCAACAAGATCTTACCTGAATTCATGCATCGTGCTAAGCTGTAAATCTTGATTTACAAATCACAGAGGCCACACAGCACGATAAGCCAAACCTAAAGAAGCCACACTGTCTTTAGTGTGATGTGTCCACTGAGTTAACTTAGGTTAACTGAGTTAAGTTAGGTTAACCTAAATTAACTCAGTGGACACTTTGAACTAAACACACTAAACAGTTAACTTACTTAACTTAGGTGTGCAAGCAAATGAGACCAACAGGGGAGCCAACAAATAGTTTTTCAATCGTGATTAATTATAAAAAATAGCATCTATTGCATTCAATGTTGAAGAAGAACATATATTGTATGATTGTTTATTGTTTAAACATTAAACAATCAGTATAAATATACTGTAATGTTAAGTCCTTTTCTATTGTTTTTTTGTTTTGTTTTTTTAGGATTTGGTGGTTGCTAAGAGCAGACAACCACTTGATGGCACATAATCACTCAATTGCTAGATGGCATTTTATTGGTTTTTATTATCTTTTGAAAGCTCCCTGGAGTCATTAAGAGATAGGCAGCATGTAAATCAGTTAAATGCATAAAATGGAACAAATTGTTTAGTTGAATGTTCATCCTAAAATGAACCATAAGCTGGGACTTCCTGTCTTCAGTATATAAATCTTAAAAATAAATAAATAAATAAAATGGTCAGCACATTTGCATTAAGTGTCGTTTATTTTTTGAAGGGCAAAAAGTACTTCCTGGAGCTATTTTAGGTTATTGATTGTAACATGAAGAATATATTTTCTGGTACTATTTTGCAGTTATTGATTTTAACTATTTGGTACTTCTATATTCTAGCTGTTTCTTTGGATCACCAAGAGACACAGATCCATAACACTGTTAAGCTAAAACAATGAGCTGTATCTAGTTTCCATTGGAGCCAGCCATTCAGTGCCTTCTGTAGCCAATATCTGCAGGAATAAAAATCTTTAAAAATGATTTGTGTGGGAGTTAATTAAACCAAAGTTAAACATGCCTTCCAGTGTTGTCCATTTATGGCAATTGTGTCTTGGAAGTATGCAAACTCTACTGATTTCAGTAGGACTGTGGGTGCGTTTCATTGCATGGAATTATAATCATAATTATTTTGACCAGGGCAAAACATTTTGGTAATGCTAAAAATGATACAGAAAAGCTGATGACATTTATGTCAATGCAGGATATTTTCAACATTTAAATACTGAGGCTGAACTCTGGCATATTACATGTGACTGTCAAAAGTTTTTACACTTTGGTGCTCTGACCATCACTGCCCAAACCCTTGGAGAGAAAGGGGAAAAAAATAAAACTGCTTTGGATTACTTGCATATAGATTTTAAAAGAAAAAAAAACTATAAAGGAAGCCATAGAAAGGGGGACAGTTTGTCCTAGATTTGGCAGGAGAGGCTACTAGATTGAAAGGTGGCTGGATGAGGCATAGGTAGAGAAGGTACAGATAGGAGAGACAATCCACAGCCAGAGAGAAAAAATAAAAAGGGATCTTAGGCAGCTGAGGCCAAAGAACAATCTGCAGAATAGAATACAACACACACACAATACAATACACACACACACACACCCAAAAAAGCCAACAACGGCAACTCGACTCAAGACGGTAATGGGGAAAACTCCGTGTCATTCAGAGGTTGGGCAACAAGTATTAAAGAGGACAGACTATTAATATATCGTACTTAAGCCTGTGGATAAGTAAGTGAAGGAAGAGGAAAAAAATTAACTGAAAAGCATTTTTAAATTGTTGCCTGGGAATTCTGGAAATTGAAAGCTGCACATCTTAAATGTTGACCCGTTGAGAAATGCTGCTATAGGCAAAAATGTAAGTCATTTAAATTCAATACTGCATAATATATTAAGTTATGTTTGTGCTTGGTCACTATACACGCACACATATAAAGTTCTGTAAATATACCGTGTACTACAGATAGTTCTCGGCTGTGGTGGGGTGTGTCTGCCTTCATTCTTGTACATTCCCACCATCTTGACAGTACTTAAGTAATCCAAGGAGGATTATTGGTTTTAATAAATTCTATAGCAAGAGTTTAATAACTTACATGTGGCATGTAAAACAGACAAAAAGCTTTTCTCCTGAAGTTGGCCTTACTTTAAATAGCAAAAAAGATTAGACAAGCTCTTTGTTTATATTTAAAGGTCATGTGTTCAGAACAAAAGTATCTGTTTGAATTAGTATTATAACCTATTAAAACCACCTGCAGTTTATATTGAAAGCCTATATATAGATTATTGCTATAGTCTACTTTTATTCTTCCATTGCTTTTAACCTGCCTGAAAGAAAATAGCAGGTGATACACATTTGTATAACTAATGCCAATCAGTGCAGCTTTATGAGAAGACACAAAGTACACAGTTTACATCCGGTAAAACAAGAAAAGCAATAATTTCCCACCTTCCCAACTATCCCTAACTTATTTCCTGTCCTCCCATTTTGCCTTAACTTACTCGCGGTTGCATAAGCATTTCACTGTATATCATACCATGTATGAATGTGTATGTGACCAATTTGAATTTGAATTTATGGCTACAAAATAGCTTGTAGAGATTGTTTTTGTGTCTTAATAAATAAACATTTCCACTGCATTTACAAACCTATATAAAAATTACTTTTAAGAATGTGTTCCAAACTATTTTCATAGTAGCTATACCAATGCACTATAGACAGCAATAAATTCGGTGTGATTTTTGCTGAAGTGTAGCCGAATATGGTAGCCTCAAATAGATAAGACATTTTTATAACATTCCCACTTTTGCCATCCATTTTCTATTTTTTTCCTAGAAAGGACAAGTCTGGAAAGGTTTTACGTGGAATCTGTCTGTATTTCACCCACATATGGTTTCATTTATGGCCAGTAAATAATTTCATTTGTCCTTAACTATTCAGCCCTCCTTTTTAAATCTTTCACTCCTTACTTCTTTTGTAGAATTATGCTCCGTGCAAAGTGCACTCTAATCCATGAATGCTTTATGCTATAAAAAACATTGTTAAGGCTGCTGCCCAGAAAGTTTATCGTAATTTTTTTTTCTTTTAAATAACTATTCCTGCTCCTTTTATAGACCACCCAAAAACATTTTCTTTCCTGAACACTGGTTGTCTTCATTTCCAAAAATAAAATAAAATAAAATAATAAAAATAAATCAGTAGAACTCACAATTGAACTTTTAATGGTCTGGGACAAGAGGTAAGAATAGGCAAGCTATACTGTAGCTGTGAGGTTTCATTAGAGACTCCCAAAGCACTCTTAAATTTGGGATTTGAAAATCAACAGAAACATTATCAATTTTTAGTATCATGATTATCTTCTTAAGCACTTACATACTGAGGAACCCTAAACCGGTTGAATGTCAATTTCAGCTGTGTCATCCTATTATTACATTGGGATGTAGACAAGATACACTGTTTTTGCTATACCCAGACAAACACTAGTTAACTGTAAAACTAAGATAGACATTGGAAAATGTCTTATAATAATAATATGCAGACTCCCTCCATTGATACAAATTTTGACCCCTAGAATCCTGATCAGCAGCTGGGGAATCCTGTGAGTCACAATCTGCACAGAGCTTCTGGGTCGGAAAGGGATGATGGAGTAGATCTGAGTTGTTTAAAAAAAAAAACAAAGGAAGGAAGAGGGCCCATTCGGATTACAATAGAAAAAAAAATCCCTAGAAAGGATGTTTAATTTACGGTGTCATCCATTTTCAATGACTGAGACAGCTGTACCAATAAAGAATATTTGCACTTCAGGGTTGAAATGAGGGGTCTTTGGTGCTCTTTGTATTCTTGTAGACATTTCATTAGCCTAACTAGGTAACATCTCTAACAGTCTAGCACTGGTGATGTTACCTAGTTAGGTAATGAAATGTCTACAAGCTCAGAGAGCACCAAAGACCCCTCATCGAGACTGCTGTGTAAGTAAACTTTTGCTCAGTAACTTTAAAATGAAGAGAAAGTTTGCTGGATTTCAGTTCTGATGGCTTAGACATATAAAATTTCTAATAAGGTGACAATTTACACCAGAATTTGAAACAATACTTTTAATTCTTTCATTCCATTTTAGTGAAGTTGGCTGAGCACTCGGATTCTTTAACTGAAAGCAAAACATTAGCACTTCGACTACCCTCTGCTGGATAATTTGTGAGATATAAGGGGTACTGTACTATGTCCTCTGAAATGTATTTTTTATTAATAAATACTTTATTATGGCACACCCAAACTCTTTCTGTTTAGATAATATACCACTGCGTTTTATTAATCGGTTCTTTAGCTATGCGGGTGTGGCTTTTTTTCTTTGTCGTTATTAAAAATTACACATTTCTAAACATGCAGAATAAAAATGAATCCATTTCTTACAGGATACAATTTTATCAGCCTCTTTATCAACCTTTGAAAATCAACCTTATTTGTTAGTCTCTAAAATAGTGTTTCTCAACCTTGGCAACAATTAGGTTCTTAATCAATGTCATTAACGCCCAGTTTCTCCAATCCGTACCCCGTCACACAATGAGGCAAAACTCACTTAGCAAATGTCTCATTTAGCAACATATATTTTGGGCTGAATTGTGGTCGCAGGTTGAGGATTACCTGTACATGCTGGTGGGGCAATTCTGGGGGTCAAAATCCACACATCTTCACATTAAGGTCAAGAAACATCTTTGCTCTGCCAGCTACAACAAAGAGGACTGTTCTACCCCTTGAATGTCTAAGACAGGGGTCTCCAGTCTTGGCAACTTGAAGACTTGTGGACTTCAACTCCCAGAATTCCTCAGCCAGCAAAGCTGGCT
>JANHFJ010006889.1:0-16187 GCA_032468195.1 Cerberus rynchops | reverse complement strand
AAATTGGAAAAAAATAGCACGTTCAAAGTGAAAATGAAGTTAAGCAAAAATTCCAGTTTGTAGTCTGAAATCTGCTCATTTATGGCCAGGAATTCCCAAATGTAGTCATTTGTATGGGTTATTCCAAGGACTTTATAAAACTAGTAAACTATTTTTAAGTGCTAGAATTGTATACATTGTAAACCACATTATTTATTGTGTCTAGTATATTATTTCACTAGCATTTTTGCCAACAATTCTACAAAGCAAATACTTTTTACTTATAGAATAGGGAATGAAGGTTTCTGTCACAAGGTTTCTGTTGATATAGTTCAGTTACATTAATTGTGGTATAATTTGTCGACCTTCAGGAAACTAAACAAAAGAGACTGCTTTGGTATGAGACCCAGGCCGGTTATTTGTTGTGTTCACTAGTTAATGAATCCAATGAAATTTTGTTTAGAAAACACATAGATCATTTAAAATCTTTCTTTCCACCTAAAGTGCATAGGGCTGCAAAGTTGGAAACATTTTAAAAGAGAACTCTGAATAGAACCTTGACTTTCATGTATGAGCCCACTGAACCTGTAAACTTGCACGATCAAGATACCTTCTAGAAAGGACCTACATATAACACTGTGAATGCACTGCCTGGACAAAGAATTATATTTTCAATCCTCAATAAATCATGTCTATAAAATACTTAGAAGATGTGATTTCTATAAACCTACACCTTTATTCCACAATAATTTATGGCTCTCAGAACACATGACAGATCTTTTGATATTTTTGGAATCTAAAGAATACTCTATGGTTTCATTTACTAAGATCCAGTTGTCACAACTCTTTTCCAGTTACTATTATAGGAAGAATTTATGTAGATTTATACCATGGAAGAGATTGTTCTTAATGCAAAGGATAAAAGGGTCACATTTTTAAATTTAATTTGCCCCAAAATAGTATGTTTCAGTATAAAATATTTTTGTGTATGTGGGTGAATGAGAGCATTAACATTTGTGTATGTGTGTATGAGATAGTAACATTCACAAAAACTATAAATTATTAATGGACTTTCCCTTCTCCACCAAAGCTCTGACCTATGAAAACAATGTATGATCTGCATTTGTATGAAGACCAAAGTATCTTCAAAGAGTTTCAAATGTATTCATGTAATTAAATGTGCATTTTGTAATTCCTTAGGTACCAGTTTAGTTTTTGAAAATGAGAACAAAGTGCTGAGATATGTAGAAAAGCCTTCAAGAAGAAACAGATAATATTTGTAGATGAGAACATGTTACTCAGATCTTTGAATTTTTCAAAATGTATTACTCCTTTAAATATGCTGTGCTGCAAATACTTTTAGTCTGTGTCTTAAAGATTTTTCTATGTTTTGTGCCATAACAAAATCTTTTCTAAATAAAAGATACAGGAATTCTAATGGAAATCCTCTGTCTTGTAGGAGAGAAAGATAATTTTACTGTCTTATTCTGATTCTTCATTTACATTCATTCTATTAAAAAAGCATTCAATGAAACAAGAAGAAAAATTATTTTACGTTTGAGTTCAGTTTAGTGATCACATCCATTATAATGTATTGTTTCTGAGATGTTACCGTATTTTTCGCTCCCTAAGACGCAATCCCACCCCCCCAAAAGCAGGTGGAAATGTCTGTGCATCTTATGGAGTGAATATTGTGTCGGTCCTTTGGGGAATAACAGCTGGGACATGGCAGCGGGGTCCTTTTACAGTGCTGAACGTGGCCTCTTCTGTCTTTGTCATTGCCCGCCTCTTTTGTCTCTTTTCTGCAGTATAGGAAATAATAGGCAGAGCTGGCACTTGAGAGGACAGCTTCCGCCTCCTGCCCTCACTACACTACACTTCAGAATATGTTTTTTCTTGTTTTCCTCCTCTGAACATAAGTGTGTATTATGGTCAGGTGCATCTTATGGAGTGAAAAATATGACAATCTACATTAACCCTAATTTTATTGTACCATAAAAACCATGCCATCTAATCCATAGGGTGCACTATTCTAGTTCTAAAATTCTCTAATTTTTCAGACCTGCTCCCCAACATCTTCATCCAATCCAAGCAGCAGCTTGTAAAACATAATTTTGAATTGGACAATACTAGTTTTTCTTGTTCCTTTGCATCTCAGAAGATTTTACATTTAACCCTTGACTTTCTTCCTTGCCAGACAAACCTAGATACAGTATATCTGCCATTGCTTAAATTGTACATCAATTGTCAAAATAGACATTATTTGAAACAAATACATCATTTTAGGTAATACATTTATTTTTAATCACAGACATTCTTCCTAACAATGATAATTGTAAATTCTCCAATGTCAGCATATTCTTCTTCATTTCAGTTTCTGTCTTAACATAATTGTTATGAAAAAACTACTATTCACACTAATCACAATATTTCAATTTTCTCAATCTTAAAACCATTTTTCCCATAAATCTTTTTACTCTTTCATCTTCATGTTTTTTGTTAAAACCTTCATTTAAAAATCTCATTTTCAATAGTTTTGACTGTTTCTTCAAAAACATTCCTTAAACATCCTAATCCTCACTGTTTGGAAATGTCTCCATTTTTTGGAAATGGACCACTTTTCTTTTTACATTCACAAACATGGGTCTCAATAGTTATATTGAGTTATTATTATAGATATATTGAAATAATATATATTGAGAATATATATTGAGTTTTATACCTAACACAGGTTTCATTTGTTGACTGAATGTTCCATGAGCTTACTTTTCCTCTTGCAGATGTTTCATGTTTTCTGTTCCTTCATATTAGGTGATATAGGAGATCCTATACAATAAAGATTTTGCAATAATTTAAACTAATTTAATATAAAGTTGTCAGAAAAAGAACTTTTATCTTCCAACAATGTCCTATGTCTCCAGATTCTGTCTTTATGTATGAATATTTGTATGTACATGCCTGTGTGTGTGTGTGTGTGTGTGTGTGTGTGTGTACTTGAAATCTGTGTTACTATTCTCCTGTATATAAATATTGTTGAGTCATTAGAAGACACAGTTTATGATAAATTGTTCTCTAAATTCAATATAGTTTTATTTCATACCCTTCTATGATTATACCTATGAAAAAGTGTTAACTGCTTCACTTAAACAGTAAGTCAATTCAAAAAGAAAGCATATTAGTACTTACTTAGCTTAAGAAAAATAATTAAGGAAACCTCTGGGGAAAAATGATAACTAATATAATATAATTTATTAGTTAAGAAATGGACAGAAATTTCATGCTATGTATCAAAAAATTAGAGAGGAAGTATAAATGTTGTTGAAGTGAAAAATAAGAAAATAAGTGAAGAAACTTTGGGAGTATAGTCTAGTCTAGAAACTTTGGGAAGAGTGTCTTATCTCTTTTTTATTTATTGTATACTTGTCTGACAAATTATGTCCATCACTTTCATTAAAGATTTATCACAAATCTTGGCTGCATTATAAATGTCATAGGCCTAATTGAGATTGTCATCAGACCTAATTGTTGATACCATAATTAATTGTAAAAGAACCTTAATTAATTTAGTCTAGCCTTCTCTTTCAAGTATTTCACCAGCTGTGTCCAGAATAATACTGTGCCATAATCATATTCCTGTATACAGACATACATAATGTAAGTGGCATATTTCTTGGAGGAGAGAGTAAAGAAATAAAAATCTGAGAAGATAAAACTTTTGAAATGGATGATAACAGATATCTGACATTGCAAAAAAAAATGAATAAAAGATTTTTTAAAAGTTATTTGTAAGTACATAGCTATTGAGAGAGGGTTAGGGTTAGGTTACACATGTAGCATGATAAAAAAAATATTGAAATATATAACAGACTAAATTTGAAGTCTTCCTGCTGAAAATCATGTTCCAGAAAAATAAATCCACGATACAAAAAATATTCCTCCTTCATGTGTTTTTCAGGTTGTTAGCTATACTCTGTTGTTTGTAACTACTAAGCAGATAGATACTAATAATTTTCATTCTCTGTTATCTTTACAGTTCTGATATTCCATTATTACCAAGGCAATGACATCAAAATCTATTAAGAGAAAAAGGAATGATGTTGAATCCAATAAGACCTTAACCATTGTAACTGTAAAAGGTCACTATTAATATGTCATGATGACATATTAATAAAACATTAAACAATTAAGAATGTCACATTAGCAATTGAGCTTAATTAATAAGTTCATGAATAATAATAACATTAAAAATGACAGAGCGGAAATTTCTTGTATTAAATGAGTTGCCATTTTACAGATACTGGAGGAAAATGTTTCAATGAATGAATGCAAACACAATTATTCTTTTTAACCAGGCAAATATTTTATTAATGACTTGGAGATTCTTTAACACTTAAATGGAATCATTTATATTATGCTCAGGGAGTTCAATTGTGAAACAAGTTTATTTTTCCTGTTCACCTGAAAATTTGTATTAAGTATTGTCCCCAAAGGTATGTAGATATAATTCATCTTTTTGTGTGCATGTGGAAGGTGACAGAGATAGAGCATCATGACAAATAAACACAGCTGGCAATGTCATTAGACAAAATGAACCAATTACCTGAAGTGTAAGATCCTGAAGGACTGCACTGGTAGCCCACCAGCTCTCTACCTTAGTCCTAACCTATTTTTCTTTTATCTCAGAGGACAATATACCACATGCATTGCCTTTTAGCAACTGAACTATCATCAGTGCTCAGATGTGCTGAACATTTGTATCAAAATCTGTTTTGCAGCCTTTTGTAGTAGCTATGCTATTACAACAGTCCTCAGCAAGGATATTATATGCAAAAAAATGGAATATCCATTGTATTTGCAATTTAAACATGGGGCTAAACACCAAGACATGTCCATAATATGTATTTTTATAGTTTTGTTTCTTTCAAAGCCTCTAGTCATGTAGGCTCTGTTTGCTGCTAGCCTCCTTGGCTCCTTGTGTTTTGTTTTTGTTTTTCATGAATGATATAAATGTACTTTAAATTGAATGCACACAGGTAAGGAACAGAACTACAACTAAGAACCCAGGTGCAATGTATGCATGCTCCTTTGCTCTTTTGAAGTCACTTTTGTTATTTTCAAAGCTGTCCTTATCAACATGATGTTAGCCCTTTCCTGCTAACCCTAACCCTAACCCCACTGTGGTGGTAGTGGAAGGCTGTTTCTGGGAAGAATGAATTGTGCATTGTTTGGATACTGACAATTTTTGATTATCTGGATGATTATACTAATTATAGGAATAATGTGATGCAGCTGTTCTAAAACATTAATGCCATTGTAACATTGGACAGTGCTGGATCAACCTTATGACTGCAGATGCAAATGAGTCACATTTTGGGATTTTTAAATAATCAAAAAATTAAAAAAGGGATAGCCTCTTTCATATGCATAAAACAGATATAAAAGAATTTCAGTATTGTTGCATTAGGCAGTCCTGTCTTAAATGTACTGTGCTGTGATGGTTTTTTTCCCTTCTTCTTCAGTGATCTCTATATTATTCTAAATCTAAATGGTTCATGCAGAATATCCTTCAGTAGGTGCATCTATATAATGAGGACACCAATGACATAGATGCTACTAAGTGATCACTTGCATTTTTATATTACATTTACTCAAGATGCAAACAATTGTGGAAAAAAATGTGAGGAGTAGGGCTAATGTAGATTCTATGCTAATTCTACACAGTATTTAAGAAATAATTCTGTTTACACATCTGTAATTAAATTCAGAGCCATGGCAGCACAGTGGTTAGAATGCAGTATTACATGCTAATTTTGCTGACTGTTTGATCCTGACTGGATCAAGGTGGGCTCAGCCTTCTATCCTTCTGAGTCGGTGAAATGAGGACTCAGATTGTTGGGGATAATATGCTGACTCTATAAACCACTTAAAGAGGGCTGTAAAGCACTATGGCATGGTATATAAGTCTAAGTGCTGTGCTACTGTTAAGTTTAAGCGGTCCTAGTTTAAGCAGTAGACTTAAGTCCCAAGGAAACAGTTCTAGACACAGTATCCTACCAACTCCTCTAGACCTATGTAGAAAAGAAAGTAGATGTCCTATTTTAGATTTTAATGAGTTGAGTATTCCACTCACATGCCATTCTTTCTTTTCCCACTTTTGATAAACTGTTTTCCAGAATATGTCTATCAGTATGCAAAGATTCACAATGGAAGGCAGCTATCTCTGCTCAGAGTTATTTAGCATTTATATCTGCCATATGCTTAAGGCAAAAAATGCTTTGCTTTTGTTATGTACAGTATATGCATTTCTACATATGGGAAAAATAATCTGTGACAATCTTATCTGATCATGTGTTGTTGAGTGTTGTACAATATTTTATTTACTCACAATCTTCCTTTTCACAAGCATCTTAAACAATAAAACATTCTTATCAAATGTTACAATAATTTTCAACATTACTTCTGTTAGAGAGTTTTTTAGGTTGTTTTTTTTCCTCTTTTGCAAATCCAGACTATATTTTCTTCACAAAGGAATTCTAAATTGGATTTCATTTGAAGTTATACTTAAGCTATGCCAATAGAACTATTTACAATATATTTATGAGCTTCCTGTGCATATTTTCAGAGAAAATTATACAAATTCTAATTATTTTTCTTTCAAGTTAATTCCACCCATTACTCATAGGTAAACTAATTTTTAAAACATATTTACTTTCTTTTATCAACAAAAATAAAATATAAAACAGAAAAACTAAACTGATTTTTAATCATTGATTTAAATACTTATAATGAACTTGTGCAACATACAGAATGGGTCATAGTGCTAATACAAGATAACATGAAGTTTGAAATCTTCTTCCTGACAAATATTTTGCACATTCTTTTTTGACATATTTCAATATGTTATTTTAAGCATTGCTACCAAGTTCTCAAGGTGATAGTCATTAATGGTTCCATAAAACTCTACAGAAATTATAGAGATTTTCCACAGTTATTATTCAATTTACATTTTTACAATAAAACTTCACTCACAATAAAATTTATGATAGACTTCTTCCTATCTGAACTGTTAATTAATTAATTAATTAATTAATTATCACGATCATTTCTTTGATTATAACACTTGTAAAGACTTGCTGACAGGATAAGAAGACTGAATGAGTTCTACAGGAGATAGCTGTAGATGAAGTAAATAATCAAACTAAAATCAATGTTTTTTTTAAGACCATGAAAATTGTCTTAAGCCTACAGAAGTTTCAGCAAGTCAGATTTAATGCTGAATAAAATTTTGTCTCTGGCATTGGAACAGACATCTAAATTGGAGGCTGTTGCTACAACAGAAAGAGCAAACAGGTTATAACTATTGCTCTAGCATTAGAAGTTCCTCTTTCTTTTTCACCATTAGCAAAAACTCCAGTTTGTAAGTCAAATTTGTTTTGCGTATTAGCAGTTAAAACTGTTTTTTTTCCTAAAAAAAATACTCCCGCTATACAAGTAATGTGGAAAACAGATGTAGCACCAGGAAACATTTTTAATATAGTAAGAGCTGACTTTAGAAATTTTCTCATAACAACAAATAGGATTCATTTTGATCCATCTTCTCAAAAAATAAACTAAACCAATGCTGGTCCTCCCAATGTTACAAGGAAATGAGCAAAGTGTAACTTAGAAGTATAAGATGAGGATAAAGAATTTCCCCTTTATTAAAGCAAACAAACAAAACAAAAGCAAAAAGTGTGTCTTGATCAATATGTTAGACATGAATAATTAAGCAATAAAATATTGTTGAAAAGGAGATGATTTAGCTTAGGAGTGATTTGAAGTTGTAATTTGGCTTATCACTATTCTAAACTGGAAGAATATTTTCAGTTAGATGTTGAAGGATTATTAAAATTCTCTTTTGTTCTTTATCATTTTTCCCCTTTCAATTCATTCCAGTGAATTTTAGAACAGTTTTTTCCCCCATACACTTTGCTGATAATATTTAAGGAGCTAATAGGGGTGATTGATTAGATATTATTTTTCCTAAATATTAGTCTAATGAACACAAAGGCATCCAATTAATGAATTATTATGATTTGTATTCCATCATGAAAGAAAAATTGGATATAAAGTTATTAAATATATATGCGTTTCTTTGAACATTGAACCAAACAGGTCCTATTCAATTTAATTATCCATTTGTTCCAAAATAAATGGATGTCATTACCAGTTATTCATATTTATCATTTAACATAACACAATAATAATTTAATTGCTGCTTTTTAGTAGTAAATTAGAAATGAATTTCCTTCAGTCCTGATTTTGGATATGTAGATTATTGGTTCAATGTTATTGTTGGTTGCTTGGTCCATGTGTACTAACCAAATGTATTGCTATAAGATAAAAAGTCATATAAACTGTTTAAATAACAAATAACAGATTCATCTTAATAGACAAGCATCTCTCTTAGTAAAAAAAATCTTTCACAAAAATTGCAGTTTAAAAAATTCATACACAAATAAAGAGCGTCACAGAGGAGGAGAGTCATTGCTTCTAAAAAGACTTGCATTGAGTAGGAGTGAGTTTTTGTGTAAATTAAACTTTACTTGTAATGACAAACCATTACATGCTCTATTGATGTAGAAAATGGCATTCTTCTTTGAGCTGGATAAGTTTGGGAAAATATTTGAATAGAGGTACACTTGTATATCCAATTCAATTTCTTGTTAGAGTAGCCACATATTTTTAAAATGTAGTCATCTCATGCAAACATGTTTCACTATGTGGAAAATAATCTTTTACCAATAGCATTCAACCATGACTTTTATTTACTAAATTAATTAACATGCTTGCGGGTATCAGGACCTGTCAATCAAGCTTCAATGTGTTTTCACAGCAAAATATTAAGGAAATGCATCAACTCAAAGATATGGTTCAGACTTTTATTTAGTCAAAAATAGGTTGATTCACTTTGGACCTGTTCAGAAGTTATCTTAATTTGCTCATTCTGAACCTACAGCTGAAAACAATTTGAAGTTTCATGACTTTGATCTATAAAACCAAAACTCCAAAAAAGGGAGTGAGGGAGAGGGAGCAGGAGGGAGGGAGGAAGGGAGGGACTCTAAGACTCATTTTTGGTGATTGTTCTCAATTATTCTTTTATAAATATGAACTGTAGGGTGGTTATTCCCACTTCATGGATAGCATACTTGAGAAATAAACAGATTAATCCAAGGTAAGGTAATGACAAAATTTAGTGTGGTGTCCTTGGTGCTCTCTGAGTTGCTGGTAACACTGATAAAGTTACCTAGTTTGGTAATGAAATGTCTCAAGCAAACAACCAAGATCAGGAGCATAAAGGACTTCACAGTTCAACTCTTAGCTACAAATATCCTCTTCAATTGGTACAAAATTAGTAAAGACTAAATCAAACACTTTTATCTATCCTGGCTATTTTAAGATGAATTTGGATTTTGAAGACATTTGCTGTCATTAGCTTCAATGAGTGTGCTACTAATAAAATCTCTAATTTTGAATAATATGGACCATTTTTGTCACAAATATTTTCCTTTATTACTTTTTCGATTTTCTGTAGTTTTGTAGTTTTTCCTGTAGTTTTTTGTAGGATCCACATTAACAGAAATGTCAGACCTTTAAGAAAAAAGTTCAGATTTTAGGTGGCCAATATCAGTGCTAGTTGCAGACAGTAAAAGTATCTTAGAAGCTTTTGTTTCATAACCTTCGTAATCTAAGGCAGGACTTGTAACTTTTCAGCTAGCAGGCATGTGATACTATGGATTAGAAAACTACTAAAATTTTATGTGATTTTTATGATCTCAATCCTGAGATATCATGCAAGAATACTGAAATTATCCAAGAGTTTATTTTCCATCCATTCTATTCACTATTTCATATTTTTAAAATACACTTGCTAGCTTTGATTAAGTATTGGCCATATTAATATATTTAAAATATTGAATACTTTGGAAAGTATAATAAACAAATGGAAAACTCTTCAATAGCAGCTGATGGTCATATTTTTTCAACAAAGGGACAGCCAATCCAATGGATGTTTAAAGTTTAGTTTAAAGGTAAAGAATTATTGGAATGAAAAAGAAAGGCCTAGATTAGAAGATGATAGTATTTTTAATTTTTAGCATTCATGGGACGAAGAAGGCAAACTGACAGGTGGAGGCAAAATATTGAATGCCACAATTTAATGTGATCCAAGCCCCATCCTTTTTATACATTAACTGATACCATGCTCATGTACTGATACCTTTCTAACATTCCCAGATTAGATTGAGAAGAATTGTAATGAATAAATGAAAAAAAATTCTAAAAGACTTTTTCAATGTGATAGGATGCATTTTTGTTAAAATGTAGTAATCATTGAAAACTCCTGTTCTTCGCAATCACAAATATTTTTTAAATATACATCATATTTTACATGCTTTTATAAGCATATTTTTGGCAATACGTATGTGAATATCCAATATTAAAAAGCTATCATGGCTAAGTAGCAAGAATCAATAACAGAATCCCATATACTGCTGCAGTGCTAGAGATATTGTAATGCTATTGATTATACCATTTCTGTGCAAGCTGGTTTGGCCTTCATCCACAGGCGTGCACTGTGCTGGCTGTACTGCCTCAGACAGTTCTGCTTGATAGCAGTGGTCAACATCTCATTTATCATTTAAATGAAGACAGGCATTGATTGCCTAAAATATCATTACACCAATGGGCTTCATTATTGTTTGCATAACCAATGGCTTCCCAGAAGAAAGGCTGATTCTCTGCAGTTAGAAATGTTCGATTCTAAATAAAAAGCTCAGAAAGTTGTCATAAGAAAAATACTTTTTGGAAAAACATCCTTTGCAAAGCAAGACAGACTGACCATGTCCTTCAGCTGTGCCATTACCTTTTA
Source organism: Cerberus rynchops (assembly GCA_032468195.1). NCBI lineage: Eukaryota > Metazoa > Chordata > Lepidosauria > Squamata > Homalopsidae > Cerberus > Cerberus rynchops. Next base: position 5,299 of record JANHFJ010006889.1, on the reverse strand, counting down.
ATCAACAGTTTGCCCACAACATTTGAACAAAATATATTTTGTCTCACTGATTTGCAAAGGATCTCATATATATACTGTATATATAAATATAGCTGTATATTGCAAATTGCCTCCGAGAAGCTTGGACCAATCAGAACACTTTCATATTTGAACATAAAATTGGAGTATTGTCCAAACATTTCTGCCTTTCCTATGCTATCTGCTAAAAATGTATCCTATCATACCCAAAAGTCTTTTGCAGAAGGCAAAAATGACAGACGTAATCTCCTATTACTTTGGGCTATGTTACTAGGATAATTTAGATAAATGATAATTACCTAAAATGATATGTGAAGCAAAATATTCTCTTAGTAGGACAAAACTGTAGATTGGAAATATGCTTTGGATTTAATCATTTTAAATTTTTAAAAAGCCTTGAGTTCAATACAAAGTAATGGAATTCTTGGCATTTTCACACACTCAATAGACTTTCAGTTTAATGATTACAGCTGAGGACAGAATATACTTTCCATTTCAAGCTAGTGAATGGGGATTTTAGAAGCTGGGTGGACTGAAATACAATTGATTGAAAGTATAATTGACTAAAGATAATTAGAATTCCAGATATGAACTATTCATGGAATTTTAACTAAAGACTTAGAAAAGCAAATTGATCAGCTATTATGGAATATATTAGACCTGAAAAAAGTCAAGAAAATTGGGTGTTAATCCCATTGTATGCTAAATTCTATTCAGGGCAAATGATCCCTTTTTTATGCTTTGTAAAATAAATGTAAGGGAATGAAGAGTATTACACTGATTTTCCAGCCCTAAATACCATCACTCATTTGCTATCCATGCAAATATATCTGAAGTTTTCAATCATTTCAATAAATTTTGTTCATATGAACTGTTCAGTTGACATAACCACTTCTAAGTATCCTCTGGGATTTGGGTATTTTGAGAAATTTAAAACTTTTAGGACAGAATTTCTCCACCTCGGCAACTTTAAGACACATAGATTTCAGTTCAACCCTAACCCTAACCCATCCTGACTAGGTAATTCTAGAAGCTGAGATCAATATATTTTAAGGTTGCTAAGGTTGAGAAGCATCGATTTAGGAACTTAGTATAGCAATGAAATATTTAGGATTATTTGAACTGATGTTGAAGGAAGAAGCTGTTTTTTACTGCCACCATTGTATTAGCACAATATTTCCCTCACTGCATCAACACAGTATCATCCTGTATCTTTTTGGGAGGGGAAGAGTGATTGTACACTTGTTACACTCTAGGCCCAAAGTGGCTGCTGGGAATTCTTGGCAATTTCACATGGCGATATGAAAAAACATTTTGCTAATAGAACTTTGCACGGGTCAATAAGATGAGTTGGATGTTTTCTGTTCTTGTCAAGATAGAATTCAGGGCAGAATAAATTCTTAAATGTATTAAATTCATACTTTAGAAATACTTCTATAATCAGCATTCTTCTTGAGGAATTAATTATCAATGAGCATATTCAGTTTTTTCTTGTTAAGATAACAAGATTCAGTCCAAGAAAATACCTCAACTAAAGTTGATGGTCCAAGACTGATTTTGGGTATACTTCCTGCTTCGAGTGTCAGTTTCGTAATATGTGCTGTTGCCTCTTATATTCCAGGAAAAATATGGCATCTAGCCATTCCCCATTGTATCAGAGATATACTATATGTTCCTCATCCCCTGTGCTGCCTTTCTTATAATTAAAAGGTTTACATGCATATCTTGAATTAACTTTAATGCTGCCATCTTCTGGCTATACGTATAGTATAGAAATGCAGTGACTAGAGTTCTTACTCCACCCCTTTTTGAGATAAAATGCTCTTATGGAGGATGAAAAAAAGTCAAAATATTTAAAAAATAAATAAAAGAGAAATACTCATTCTTCTCAGTACAGAGCAGATATTCACCTCACATTGATTGGGATGGGGACTGTCAGACTAGCAATTCCTTTAAAAAAAGAAGTGAATCCTATAATGCTATAGGAGGAGCATTCTGAAGAGTAGAGAAATTTAAGTAAGCTGCTATATAAGTACTGTGGATAAATCAATCAACTAGAAAGAAAGCAACCATACAGAAACTTCCAAGAAACCTTCATAGACTTCTTTTCTCTCTAATCCTATTAAATTTAACAAAAGAACATGGGAATGGAAGGCAAGGATTGCCACTTTAAAATGATCTAATGTAGGCTCAGTAGGTAAGAGAGTTGATATGGCAATAGAAATTGACGAGTCATCAGAACTTTGCTGCTACCTCTCAGAGAAATAGTGCCTATCTTTAATTTTCTCCTGAGTTAGACAAGTTTTGTCCTGTTAATATCCAACAATATCACCAATATTGCTTCTGTCAGCCTTCTTGGCTTAGCCTGAGCCTTTCTATTGACCCATGGGTTAAGTACCAGTAAAGCTTGTCAGATGTAGTACTTTCTGGGTTTAATAGAAAAATTTGAGTGGAAGATCTTGTATAATTCTAGTTTTATATAAGCAAAGGATTAGTTTCTTACATTAAATAATGAATTAAGACTCTGTCTGGCTTCTCTAGTCAGCATAACAAATGTAAGCAGCAAAAGACTCCATCTGGACAAAATAAGCATGCATATTAATGGCAATGAAGAAATTTGATGTGATGGTTTCCCATTAAAATAAATAATTATTTCAAAGTACTTAACATTGGCTAAAATCTTATTTCTATTGCAAAATTACAAAACCCACTGTCCCTGGAAATTTAACAAAAATTGAACTTTATTTTATTTTGAAAGTCAGATAGTATGCTATTAATAATCCATGCCAATTCCAGTTAAGTGGATCTTTTAATGTTAAATCTCCATGCGTATTTTATTTTGTAGAATATGCCTCATTGCTGTTAGATCAGGGTTTACAGCTGACACTGATATAGCTAGAGAACTTATCTAGGCTTCCATTTATGGCCTTCTGCTGAGGAGCAAAGCTATTCCATGTGACTGCCAACTGAGAGAACAGATGTTTTAACAAGCATGTGCAGATATACAATTTATATCAGTGCTACATGTACTTATGAGATGGTCCATTCTGTGTAATTTCTTATAAAGCATTAAGAAATATTAGGAAAATCAGTGCCTGCTGCCATATTATTTCTTAATCTCATTCCACAATATACTTATATTAAATGCAATTGCTCAGCAAACTCTTTACCTTCTCCCAGTAAGCTTCCTCATTAGCATCCTGAATAAAGCTCACTATTATGGTATCATCACCATACTTCATAATATGGTTGGTAGCAAACCGTAAACAAACTTTAGTAAACTTTCTATTACTGTAGTGTTTCTCATTTCATATTATGGAACAAGCTGGAACCCTTATCACATCCAAATACAATTTGTATCATTAGCACATATCATATTTGCATATGAATCAAATATCAATTGAAAAAAATTTATGGAAACATCTCATCTTCTTGGAAATGGTAGCACAGTCTACTTTTTTTCTATGTGCTCTACATATCTTTCAGCATAACCATGTTTACCTTAAGGGCTTGAGTTATCTGGATTTGAATTATTATTTAGCTATGTAGATTAATTTAAATAATACGTTCTTTAAAGAAATCCCAACATATCTTACACAGAAATTGAATATTCAACATTAAAGCTTTGAGAAGAGGTAAAAACTTGTGGCTTTAATAGGTTTGTTTACTTTTTCAATAATTGGGTACATTAAATTTAATTTCCTATAACAGCTTGTACTTCAGTAGTATCATAATTCCAATACTGAACTCTAACCCCCCTCCACCCATAGAAGAATAGTGTGACTGTCATAAGTATGAATACATAGTGTGGAAATTAATAAAGTTCATGTTTCTTTAGAACTGGATTCTAAATCATCACTTGAAGAAATGAGATTTTTATAGTCTGCAGGTATGAGAGTGTTAAAAAGAAAGCCAACCTGGGGTTAGGGAGAATGAGGCAGTTGATTCAGATGCATGAAATTGTTTAAGTCTAAAGTGCCAAAATAACTCTATCAATCCTCACTATTATGTATGTTGACTAGAAGCAATATCATTTGCTGTTCTACCTCAGGCATCAACAGGTCTTAGATTAATCTTGAAATACATTTTGAATGAATAGGAAAAAGGGGGAGATTACTTTGAGTTATCAGAATTCAAACTGACTAGTCATTTGGAATAAGACATGGAAGTAGCAGCCATGCTTTTTCTCTATAGACTAGATGTATCCAATTACTGTAATTCTGTTTATTTGCAAATAAACAAAATATTAGGGCTGTGAAAAGCATTCAAAAGAGATGTTTCAAAAAACAGAAACAGCACATGAAAAGCATTCCTAGGACCATGACACTAGTTTGGAAGCTGTTTGCAGTTTCCATTTTGAATGAAGAGCCAATTTATTTTGCTAGGAACATAGAAAGAAATGGAACAAAATGCACATACTTATATTTACAGATTGCCATGAAATAAGACAGGGATGTCAAACTTGCGTCATCACAGTGTTGTCATATGACGTATCACAACTTTTTCCTCCTTTGCTAAACCAGATGTGGTGTGACCTGTGAGCTATGAGTTTGACACCCACAAATAAAAGATGTAGTGTATTATTCTTTATAAAATGTTTGTGTTTTTATATTAATTGGTTATGTTCACAACACACTGAAACCATCAAGAAGTGATATATGAAATTAGAATTTTATTTTCCATGTTTTCCCAAAAATAAGACCTGCTCTTCTTTTCTTTTGGCTACAAAATAAGCACCAGGGCTTATTTTCAGGGGATGTCTTATTTCCCCCCATGTAATTTAAGAGTACATGGGAGGCCCACTTCTTCTGCTTGCTCTTGCAGCCGCAATGGAGCAGGAGGCTGAATGATATGTTGATGCTGTGGGCACAAGACAAGGCAGAGAGGTGGAGCTGCCCCACATGCCCCACACCAACTTTCCTTAGGGCCCACACAACCAGGCTATCCACACCCTGACACCTGCCTCACCTTTTGGCTGCAGCACCACCACATCACTCAGCCCCCTACTCCATTGCAGCCATGCGAATAAGCAGAAGTGGGCCATAACCACACAAAGTCCTGCTGGACGGGACTGGTGGAGCCACTGCCAAGAGGTGAGGCAAGTGTAGAGGCATAGATTGCATGGCTGCGGGGGCCCTGAAGCAAGCTGGTGCAGAGTGCATAGAGAAGCTCCACCTCCTGCCTTATAGCTGCAGCAACACAAACAACCAGATGGAATGGGAAGGTTGCTGGCTGTGCAAGTGCTTAAGTAGGGTTTATTTTTTTGGGGGGGGGGTAGGGC
>JANHFJ010006884.1:43610-53959 GCA_032468195.1 Cerberus rynchops | reverse complement strand
TTCACATAAGCCGATATCTTAGCCATTTGGGCTAAGTATGAAACTTTTAATGTCCAATCTTCTATTGTAGGCAAACTATCCTTCTTCCAGGAAGCTGGGGTATTGAAGGAAGAAGAGTACCTCATGATTCAGCTCTTAGGGTAAGATACTGATTTTATATTTAATAATTGAATTATAATAACCTTAATATAAATTTTGACAGAATAGAAATTTAATAATGTAACTTTAATATAACTTAATAAAGTAACTTTAATAATTACATTACTTGTTAGGATGAGATACTGAAGCCAGTTTGGTCTGGTAGTTAAAGCTACAGGCTGGAAAGCAGGAGATTGTGAGTTGTAGTCCTGCACTAACCATGAAAGCCAGCTGAAGTGATTTGGATCAGTCAGTCTCCCTCACCCGACCCACAGCTTTATTGTTGTATGGAAAATAGGAGGAAGAAGGAGTATTAGGTATGTTTGCCAACTTGAGTTATTTATAAAAATAATAAAGGAAGAATACAAACAAATAAATAGAAAAATAAAATTTGTCTACTCTAAAATATGTCTTCTTGTAGTGAAAAGATAAGAAATAATGGTCTCTCTAGGACCTAGAGGTACTGAGAAAAGTAAGAGGACATGTATCAGGGAATCTGATCTAGGATTTTTAGTTTGGGAAATATTTTGAGGGTGATGTGAGTATTGTAAGAGTCAGGCTATCCCTTTGGGCTGATTTGTGTGTTCAGTGGTTAAGTTGGAAGCAGAAGAGGAAAAATGTGTGGGTATCAGAGTGGTCAGCCTGTGTTAGGAATGTAAAAACTAACAATTGTTGGGTTGACAATATATAAACCAGGATTATTACTTTAATTTTAAATACTGTAACTTTAAGAAAATGTGATTGGCTGCTGCTTCCTCAAGCGCCATAAGATGGAGCCAGACTTGTAGATGTTGGTTATTGATTGGTTTGCTGGTTGCTGGTTACTGGTTGCAGGGTGTTGTTGATTGCTGAAGAGCCTTGTATTAACCAGTGAGTGGATTTACTGTGAGTTGCTACTGTTTGCAAGCTCTGTGTACCTAACTGTATATTTGTTACTGGACTTTGATTATTGGATTATCCCTGAACTGAACTGTTTGATGACTGACTGACTTGACTGTGTATGAATTTGGACTGATTGATGGACTTTGCAAAACCTCTATTTCCAAGGAAGTAAAAACCTATTTTTCTACTCAGTGTCTCTGTATTTTGGTTTGTGTATTTTACCACACCACTCTCACAACGCTTTGCTGCACCCTCGTTCTCCTAGCAAGGTAAGGTATGATGAAAAAACTGAGGTGTCTGTTATAGGAAAAGGGTAACATTAAAATAATAACAGAGTTGGAAGGTACCTTTGAAGACTTCTAGTCCAACCCCCTGCTCAAGAAGGAAACACTATATTATTTCAAAAAATCATTGCCTATCTGTCCTTTAAAATCTCCAGTGTTGGAGTACCCACTATTTCTGGAGAAAACTCATTCCACTAACTAATTGTTCTAATGGTCAGGAAATTTCACACAAACATAATGCATTTTGATTCAGGAACCTATTTGGCCTCAACCGGCTGCTATTTAATGCAAAGTCTGATTTGAATAAAATTCCATTCAGACACAAAATGGGAATAAAAGAATAAGTAAACCTGGCGTGCTTAACTGAAACCTGGTTAAGCTGTGGTAGGAACACATTACCATTGTTAGAAGATTGTCCTGGCCTTACACGGCTTAGAGAAAAAGAGGGGAAATATGAAACAATAATTTTTCATAGAAAAATTACAATAATCAATTCTACCACATAATTCCTTAGGTGTACCTTCATAAAATATTGGGCAGTAGAGACATTTAAAGCTGCTGGTAGTGTATTGACCATTGTGCTCACTTAACAGTGGCATTTCTTGAGAGACTGATGGTAGAAATTCCAAAAATACTAATACCGTTAAGACCTATAACTTATAACATATAACTTTGACATGGAGTCTGAAGGTGCTCAGGATTTAATAACATCGTATTTAATGGCCATGGACTTGTTGCAGTTAACTTGAAGTTGATTTGTACTGGGGAGGTCACATGCTAGACCTAGTTTTAATTTTGGAGTATATCAATCTTAAGCCAAGAGCTGTGGTGGCACAATGGTTAAAATGCAGTGTTGCAGGTTAACTCTGCCCACTACCTAGAGTTCAAACCTGTTCAAGGTTGACTCATCCTTCCATTCTTTGGAGGTTGGTGAAATGAGAAACAGATTGTTGGGGACAATATGCCAATAATGCTGACATTGTAAACCTCCCTGATAGTTCTATAAAGCACTATGGAGTGATATATAAATCTAAATGCTAAGCACTATCTGGAGATAATCAACATTATGTTCAGTACCTGACTGTGGTTAATGTCTATGGAGATTCTCAGTCATCCGGGTCATGGTTCTCCCAAAGATGCTTGTTTTGCAAGACACAACTGGACTTTCTGGTTTTTCTTTGAAGACATTTCACTTCTCATCCTTTCATTCCCCACTATCCAATCAGAGCTGGAAAAGCTTCTTGGATAAGAAGTGAAATGTCTTCAAAGAAAAACCAGAAAGTCCAGTTGCCTCTTGAAAAAAAAAAGCACCTTTGGGATTGATTGTGGTTAGGTCACTTTCTGGTCAAATAACAGTATACCTGAACTCTGTCAGGATGATGGACCTGTTCAGATATTCTGACCCAGTGTTTAAGAAATATGGAGGGATTATGAGGTTACTTGGTGAGTTTCATAATTATCTTGACCTTTTCCATGAATCTGACTTGGATGTGACTTCTCCCAAGATACTTTTATCCCTTCATTAATTCCAGAGTGCTACTTGGTTTATCAAGTACCTCAAAGAAATGAAATAAAGAGATACCTGGTGAAAAACAAAAAGAAAATTTGAGTGTCATATGCACATATCCTTGTTTAAATTGCATAATAAAAGATACAAATGTTCTTACTGTTCAGCAATTAGCTGTACCGGAAGTCCAGCAGCCCTACTCATTTTATTTTGGGAAGAAATGATCAGGAGTGCCAATGCTTTTGCTGACTGCTGTAATGAGCTTATGATATTTTCTCATTCTAATTAGATATTTGCTCAGAGTTGGGTGCCACTTAGATGGAATCAAATGTATTAAACTGGCATAATGTTTTGCATATCATCTGGGATTTGTTTAAGCTTATAATAGCTGAGGAAGTTGGTAGGCTTTTCCATAGTATGAGCTGCAATGCATTGGGCTAGATCCACAACTTTCCTGACTCTTTCAGGCTGCCAGAATGCCATGAATGGCTGGACAAAAAGAGATAAATGTTTCTCATGCCCAGTTGTGTATCTGACTCTAGGGATCAGTGATCATCTATGTTTCTTAGCCAAGAGAGCCAGCATTGTCAGAAGACATTTCCATGGTCATGTGGCTGGCATGACTATAGACTAAGATGCACGAGATGCTGCTACCTTCCTGTTAAAGTGGTACCTATTTATCTACTTGCATTTGTATGCTTTCAGACTTCTAGGTGGTAGAAGCTCTGGTGAGAACAGAAGCTCACCCTGTTGCACAGTGGTCCAGTCTAGAACCCAAGCTGTCAGCTTCCCAGCTGACAAGCAAAACATATTTAACCACTGAATCACTGCACCACCTGAGTGACTAGATAGTGATTCATAATCCATCAATCTTAAAAGAGGTAGTGCTGTGTCGTCTATGCAGCTAACTCTTGGTCCAGCTGTAGTTGATCCAGTATCCAAATTCCTTTCCTGGGATGTTTTTTTGTAAACCAACTACATACTGTGGGTTCCTAAATGAAGCAAATTATCTGTATTCATTCTGATCTGCATTGAGTTACATGCATCGGATGAAATAGTATTGGTTTCTTTGATGAATCACCCAATCTCAATAGGGTGATGGACGTGGGTGATTGTTTTCAGTAGGTTGGCTCTTTATATGAACAAGTACATCCACCAGTTGGAGATCTTCATGGATTCATACCTCCTGCTGCAACAGTGGATTAAACAGTAGATATGGGGGAGACATTTGTCAGTTTAAGCTGCTATGCCAGTCACAACCTATTTACTATTTGTCAACTTATTATTACTCACCAACTGTAATAAACTCTATTTAGAGAATTTGAAAATGATCTGGGAACTACAACTGGTGCAAAATGCAATGATCAAGATGTTAGCAGATGGATTCAGATGGATTATAAAGCCTACTTGGCTTGGCAAGCAGAAACTGATGCTTTATGTACAAACTCTGACCTTTTTTTCATTTTAACACCATATGTAAATATAACTTGGATTTAAACTTGCATCTTGGATCCTGGAATATAAATTATAATTTATCTATTAAACATATATGAAAACTATGTTTTAAAATTAACCTAGAAAAATATTACCTTTCATAAACTGAACAAAGGCATGATTATAAAACTATTATGTATCCTCAACCCCATGTTGTTTTTTGGATATTTCTCTTTGTATGTCTCTATCTTTGACTACAGTGAAATATTTAATTCCATTCTAAAATATTGAGAAATACAACAAAGAAGTGATATTAAAAATGTAATATAGTTTACCTTTTGTATATAACCCTACTTTATGCTATAATGCAATTCTATCATGTACTGTAAAACTTACTGGTACTTACAAAGAGAATGTGAATATACAGTTTTAATGGATTAAAATCTTGGGGAAAAAAAATCTATGGATTTTCCTCCTGCTCTATTTCTATACTAGATACTAACCTGAGTCCAGCTAATAAGCACAATATAGGTTTTACCAGTTGAAATATCTTTCAGCTATGAATTATTCTCAGTGCTAACACTGAATCTTTCTTTTTCCAGTGTTGTTAGTCTCTTGGTGAATTCTCTTGTGCCTCACTTACTGCAGAACTTCAAGCCTGATAAGAAAATCAATGCTGCCAGCAAAGGTGTGAACAGATGTTTTATCTCCACATTGTGTGCATAAATGCAAGTGCTCTGATGTAAATTGATCAAACTGTAGAAACAAATCATTTAAGATTTGTGCAGTGATTAATAACAGAGGCCAGTAATCAAATCTCCCTGCCACCATCGCATCTGTTAGAGAGACTTTCTAGTTTGCCCTATTATGCAAATGTGCAATAAAATAAATACATTACTTGGTTTAGCAGCTGGTTAGAAAACATTGTTCTAGGTGATTATTTCTAATGCATTGTTTTTACCACTGATAGCTGTTAATGCAAACTAATTCACTTTTGTTCATTTGGCAGATCGTACATTTAAAAGGGAAGGGGGGGGGAACCAAAGATATGGTTTTCTGATTCTCAGAAGACTTTTCTTTTCACAGTAATCATGAACTGGGACAGATACACGTATTAAGTCAAAAATCCAAAATCAATGTTCTATAGATATACCCCCTAGTTTGATTGCATTCTGCCTAATTGTCACACAGTTTCAATGCAAAGGCACTTTTTGGGTTTCTTTATTGGGTAGGATTTGGATGTCTAATATGAATATTTCTGTGGCTCGTATGTAAAATATGAGGTACTATTATCTATTTCACAGGTGTCAAACGTGATCCTGTCATGTTACATCATGTGACATACAGTGATTTATTTATTTTTTTTGCCTTTGCAGATATCCCATACCCAGGGATGGGCATTGTCTGCATGTGGCCGCGGGCTGCCAGTTTAACACCCCTGGTCTATTTTATTTATTTATTGACTTTACTCAGCAAATTCATCATGAATTTGTATTTCAGATGTCATTCATATTCAGATTCTAATCTCAAAGTGTGCTGCTTAATCATATTTTAATGGACTGGTTTTGGACAATTTTACAAGACACTGGAAGCTGTTCATGGAGTTTCTGCAGATTAAATACAATAGTAGATTGTTAACAGAGGGTTTTGAAAATTAACTTATTGAAGGAAGGAATATACCAGTTAATAATTTGTTTTTATAAGTAAGATTTTATGTTGACCTGATTGATAGTTATTATATTTCTATATATGAGATATTTTAATTAATAGTGATGTACCAGATATAGTAAGTATAGATGAGAAGGTTCATAATTACAGTATCCAACAGAAGTGAGTACACCCAGTCACATTTTGTAAATATTTAAGTATATATTTTCACGTGATAACATTGAAGAACTAGCACTTGGCTACAATGTAAAGTATACAGCTTGTATAACAGTGTAAATGTGCTGTCCCCTCAAAATAATGCAACACACACCCATTAATGTCTAAACTTCTGGCAACAAAATTAAGTACACCTCTAAGTGATAATGTCCAAATAGGGCCCAAAGTGTCAATATTTTGTGTGGCCACCATTATTTTCCAACACTGCCTTAACCCTCTTGGACATAATGTTCACCAGAACTTCACAGGTTGCCACTGGAGTCCTCTTCCACTTCTCCATGATGATGTCATGAAGCTGGGCTAGTGGATGTTAGAGACCTTGTGCATATCCACCTTCCATTTCGGGATGTCCCACAGATTCTTAATAGGGTTTAGGTCTGAAGATATGCTTGGCCAGTCCATCACCTTTACCCTCAGCTTCTTTAGCAATGCAGTGGTCATTTTGGAAGTATGTTTGGGGTCGTTATGTTAGAATACTGGCCTGCGGCCCAGTCTGCAAAGGGAGAAAATCATGTTCTGCTTCAGTATGTCACAGTACATGTTGGCATTTATGGTTTCCTCAATTCAATATCTTCTCTTTGAAATAAAAAAAAATCCACAGATTTAATGGTGTGGTATAAAATATTTGGTCCATTTGAAGAGATTTAAGCTTCCACATAATGGTTGTACAATGTACAATGTACATATTCGGTTTCATACAAATGCATCACTATGTAATGTAAACATATCTCCTACCTTCAATTTTTGAAAGCTGATTCATCTTTTCCCAGGACAATGCAGTGCAGCTCTTAGGACATAGCTGCTTTAAACAATTGCAGATAATCCTATCTTTGCACTCCTGTGTGACAAACAATTATTATTGAATCAAACATTAATCACTACATATGGCATTTCAGACATTAAGACTCATTCAAGAGAAACAGAAGCTAGATATCTAGTTTGTTAAGTTTACTCACTGTATACACTGAATAGCATAAATTCATGCAGCAGGAAAAAAAGGATTTACAAATACCTTTATGGGACTCTGATCCCCATAAAGATTGCATGTATCACCTATGGAAATTTTCAATCATCCAGGTCATGATTGCCCCAAAGTGTGTTTTATCAAAGGCAACTGGACTTTTTGGATTTTCTCTGAAGAGGTTTCACTTCTCATCCAAAAAGCTTCTTCAACCCCCCCCCCCCGAAAGCCCAGTTGCCTCTTGAAAAAACACCTTTAGGACTGCATGTACTCAAATATACCAACAAACACATCAATTAATTATGTACACATGCACACACCCAAATAAATTAGCACAATCACTATAGATATATTTTTCTTCCCACAATTGATAGTTTTTAATATGTTTATGTTTTCTTTAGAAAAATATTATTTTTATGTAATATTTCCAAACATATGCTAATATTTATAGTTTTTTTTCTAGCCATAAATGCAGATAACAAAGGATTTTGCAATGGGTTTCTTTCACATTATTTGAATTGTTTTTCCACCATACTTTAAAAGTGCTTTTCTCTGGTAATAGTTTTCAAGCTGTAAATTTTTTCTCCCACCTCATTTGCAATATAGCCTTTGGGAGAATTACATCCCAAATGCTACTTGACTAGCGTCATAAAAGATGCAGATGTGTACTGGGGGAAAAAACTTTCTCCCTTTATCCTCTTCCTTTTCCTTTCTCTAGATAATAATTTAGCATTATCATTCAGCATCCAGATAAAGAAAAATAAAGATAAAGGTTCATTTATAAGTAAGAATTCATATATAGAATAGCAACAGATGGAATTTTTCTACAGTTCACATTTGAATGCAAATCTCAGATTAATTAAAAAATGGCCACTAGTTAGGTTGCATATAACTTTGAAAAAACTATTTGCTTTGTCAAGCAACCTGCATTATTGAGGTAAAAATGTGATCCAAAGTGACATCACCCTTCAAAACTTTATATGCTTCTAATCATATTGGAAAATAATGAGAGTTAGGGCATGCCAAGTCTCTTTTGAAAAGTGTTGGCAGCTTTAGCACAACAGCTTTGGCTTTCTGTTGAAGGTAATATACTTTTCTTGAATCGAGAGATTGACATTCAAATGTGAATTTTTGCTTTAGCTAAAAGTGAACGATATCTCTATTTCCACATCCTCAAATATTCTCCTCTGCTAGAAGATTTTCTTCACTGACCATTGACTTCTAAGAGAAGGGCATCTACACTATAATTTAACACTGTGATTCAGTGGTGGCTTCCTTACAGCATTAACCCTCTAAAATGGAAAAAAAACAAAACAAAAGGAGATTTCTTCTAACAACCAGTTCTCTGAACTGCTTAGAAAATTTACTACCGGTTCTAGTGAACCTGCTAGAACCTGCTGAATTTCACCTCTGCTGTAATTACTGTATCATTGAAATTGTGTTAATATATTCATTTCTTTTGTTTTTAAATAAAACATCTCAATTTTTTAAAAATTGTAACTGAAGGACATTGCATTGATGAAATTTAGAACACTCAGAGTGTATTTGATAAAAATCCTAATGGATTGTTTTCTATATACAGATATATACAGAAATCTATAATGCTGAGAAAGATGGAAGGAAGGACAAGGGGAAAATGACCAATCAAAATGGTTGAACTCAATTACAGCAGGGAAAGGTGCTCCATTGGTAGACCTGAAGGACTAAGTTGGGGACAAAGAGTCGCAGAGAAAATGTCGTCACCAGAAGTAAACATCAATTTCATGGCAAATAATCAATCAATTGGCAAAATGATATATTACCAAGCAAAAAAGATGATTCATTAAGACTCCTGAGCTGCCTCAAATACAATTGTACATAGGCACAAATACAAACTATCTTTTTGCTAAGAAAGAAGAAACTTTTGAAGCTAAAACAATTCAAAGAGGACTAATACAAAGAATAATTTGTCTCAGAATTTTGTCTTCCATTTTACTGGGAAGTTTCTTCTTTTTAAAAATATTTTCATGGTTGGGAATTCCACCCCCCAATGGTTGTCTGAATCCTGACCCATATTTGTTATTAGTTAAAATTATTCTGTTATGTATGCTGGTTACCACAAAATAGTAAATGTATCTTTTGCAACTATATAAAATATGCCTCCAAGTTTTGATTGAATTTAACAAAGTTGTTTTGGAACAGTCATCCTGCTAACTGCCTAAAGGTTGAGAACAAACAAATAATAAAATACTGGCATCTTATTCAATATATGAGAGCTGTGAGGGGGGGCACCGATTTTTCAAAATTATTAGTGAAGCACAAATGAAGTCCCAAATGAATTTTGTTGTAAAAAAAAGGCATCTCTTATTTTGGTGTGTAGATTAATTATACAGGATAGAATTGGTCAAAAGTTATATGTTCTCACAGATCTACAAAAGAATGAAGAAAAAAAGTGAACTCAAAGTCTTCTAGAGCGATGATATTTTAGATAAGTACCAGTGGTGGAGAACCACCAATTCCATACCCACACCAAATTGAACTCTTAACTCATTAGGATATTATCTTTGGTGTGCATCTTAGCTTATTACTGATTTATTTTTATCCTGGTTTATAATATAATTTATCTTTATAAGGACAAATTTGCTGACATCATACTATAATGGTAACTATAATCACAGCATTGGCTGTTTGATTTAAAAATAATATATCGATATTTACTGAACTCTCTTGTAAATCACTTCAAGGTGGCAAGATTGTAAAATCAAAGAATCATAACTCCAATTTTTCCTTGTTATAGGACTTTTTAAATTTTATATTTATCCCACCTTTATTGTTTTTATAAATAACTCAAGGCAGAAAACATACTTAACATTCTTTCATATTTTAATTTTCCCCGTAACAACCATGTTATTGAGGTGGATTGGGCTGAGAAAGAGTTCATGGTTGCATAAGAAGGGACTAGAACTCATTTTTGGTTTCTAGGATGATGTATTAACCACTAGACAAAGTTGATCACAGTTGTTCCTTCAGTATTTAATTTCATACGATTTTTCATACTCCCTGGATATTTTTTTCTGTCAGGTTTTCAAGGCATTAGATTGACCTACCTTGCCCAGAAAATCATCAAAATCCATTCTTCTGAAATTAAGGATGCAGCTCTGATTATTCTCAGTTTCTCAGTTCCTGGTTACACAGATTCAAAGATAAATGGGTCATTCCATGAGAACGGGACAAACGGGGTTGAGTGTAACGGGGTTGTGAATTTTGCACAAAATGGCAC
>JANHFJ010006881.1:25921-39965 GCA_032468195.1 Cerberus rynchops | reverse complement strand
AGAGAAGACAGCGGCAGTTCAGATTCAGAGGGAGGGAGAGGCTGAAGAGGGTGAGTCTTGCTTTGTCTCGGTCGCTGACAGAGGCAGAGGGACCCGCTCTACTAGATGGGGACAGGAGCATCAAGCGGATGGAGGCCAAACGAGTGGGAGACACTAGTCAGACTTGGTACAATACAAACCACCGTTAGATTTTTACAAAAGCAAAAGGTAGTATTTACAGGGGGGAAATTTAGCCAAGAAAGGACCATTTACCCCCAATGCAGGAAAAGGCGGCTTTCGCCTAGAATAGCATCCGCAACCTCCCTTAAGCTTCTTTCTTTTTACTCACAATTTCCCAGGGTCGACAAGAACTCCACGGCGCAAGACCAATCCCTTCTCAATTCCTTCGGTCCACGCTTCTATTGTTAGGGCCTGTCGCTGCAGACCGCGACGCCTCTTCACTTGACTGCAGCCGAGCCCTCTCCTGATTCGCTTTCCGAACTCGCGCTTGTTTTTTTTTTTTTTTTTTAATTCGCTCGTGATGGGCGGGAAGGAGGCGTGTGCTCCGAATGAGGGGCGTGGCTAGGTGCTGCTGCTGCCAGCGCCGTTGCAAATACGAACTGACAGGCTAGTCCACGATGCAGACATCGTGTTGTTGTGATGAATGAGGTACAATGGTGCCTGCGTTTATTTGAAAGCTGCCTAATGGGAAGTTGTTTTATTTATTTTCTTACGTAATAATAGTTACGCTATTAAGAGGTTGCTTCGAGTATATTTATGAAAAATACTAGGTCTGTATTTCCATGTTTCCAATGATAAATGATAAACACATAAAAAAAAAACAAAGATGTGGGAGGCCTCACCGGGGAGAATATAATACATCTCTCCCACCCTTTCCACATTGGTTTATAATCCACAGTTAAGCAAATACTATCAAAACCAGCCAAAATGTCATAAGAGAGCACAATCTTTTAACTTCCCAGAATTTCATCAGGCAAGATGGTATAATAGAATAAAACTAAAAGTCTAAAAATCAGTTCAAATGTGAATATAAAAAGCAGTTTAGATTTAGTCTGAAAGAATGTAAAATACCAGGTTTTTTTGGGGGGGGGGGTAGGATTTACGAAACCAGATGATGACAAAATTTGTTGCAGCCCTAATAAATTACTCAACCCCCCCCTAAATATGACAGGTGATATAATACATAAAACATCAAGAAAACAAGAAACTGGTTGATCTTCATTTTTTTCTGTTATACACAGAAGCAGCAGCCTAAATTCTGAAGCTTGGCAACCAACCTAGAACAGATCCGCCTCTTGTTTTGAATGCAGTTAATCATTTTTGTCTACTAATATTCTTTATGTTAGCAAGCCATGATATAAATTTTAATAGTGGGTTAGGCCAAAGATTATATAGATCCACTTAAAGATCAAGGCCATTTTTATAACTGAATGGATTAAAAGTTAAAAAAAAACACCATGTTTCATGATAAAATAAAAATAATATTCATATCATATTCTTCTGGGAATAGATTGCAACTTTGGCATTTGCAGCCTTATCTGGGACCTCCCAAAAAATATTACTATGGTACAATGACCCATGCCCTTGTTTCTAATTAAACTACCTATTGCAAAGCATTTTACTTGGAGCAGCTTACAAAGACCATTCAGAAACTGCAGTTAGTCCAAAATGCAATGCCCCAAAAGCTAGCCTTGGCACCTTGGTTAGAAGCACATTGCGCCTTCGCTATGGACCTTACCTCCAAAGGGAAGATACCCCAAATAATTAGTGCTGCTGCTGCCAAGATTTGCCCCATGTCCCCTGCTCCCTTTTCTTTCTAGAAGTAGGACATTAAGAGCAATTTCTTTTTAGGTTACCTTATAGATCAGGTCAGCTCTGGTTGAAACAATCAGTCCTGTTGGTACCCATGTACAATGCTATAAAGAGCTTTTTAGGTCAAACCAGCACTTTAAATAGTACCTGGAAAATAACTGATTATCAATGCAAATTCTATAGCATAGATAAAATAACTCAAAAATAAAAAAGAGACCAGCCCCCTTCTCTTCAAAATCACTTAGAAGCATGATGAGAACAAATATTCTGGAGGCCATTTTAGCCAGCCTGGGCAATCTGCTTTTATTTTTGAGTTATTTTATATCTGAGTTGTCATTTTATTGCTTTTGTGGCTGAGTGCAAATGTTTTAAATGTTTTTTACTTTATATGAGCTTTGCTTGCAATGGCATACAAAGGTAATAATATCACACAATTTGTATTTCAATATGACCAAGGGCAAAGTGAGGTGTTTTATGCCTCAGTATTGCAAATTGAAGAGGTAGGGGCTTGAATAATATAGCCTTGTATTCATGTGGTTTTATGAAGTTGATGAACCTTACATTTCCACACTTTACTGAATGAAATAAAATCCTGGGTAAGGTTATGTGGATCTAGGTCATAGTTCTAAACATCAATAGATTTTGAAATTCAGTTTTTAATCAATTTAAAATATTAACTCAAATTATGGCAGAATTAAAATATATTTATTTGTCATATAGATATAAATATTTTAATACATTCAATAAAATTTAAAATTTCAAACATAAATATTCTCCAGTATTTAGATTACATTTATACTGGATTTCTTCTACTCAGATTCACCCTGAAAAGAAAACAAAGGCAAACTTTTAAAATGCACACTAAGCCCTAACGTTTATACTACATTTTTCACCATAAATTAACGTAGACATTCCAAACTTAAAGCAGTGATATGTTATTGTTCTTAAAACTGAAGTAAATGAAGCCAATACCCCACATTTCTAAACTAGCTGGTACATGAAATAAGATTCAGATTTGCAATGTATCACATACATAATCATACATAGTACAATATGTATGCCAAATCCAACATTTTTTGAAATGTCCATTCATACATATAAGTAGTCCTCTACTTAAAACAGTTCATTTAGTGACTGTTCAAAATTAAAACAGTACTGAAAAAAGTGATTTATGACTGTTTTCACACTTATAACTGTTGCAGTATCCCCATGGTGATATGATCAAAATTCAGACTCGTATTTAGGACAGTTACAGTGTCCTGGGATCATGTGAGTATCTTTTGCAACCTTCTGACAAGCAAAGTCAATGGAGAAACCAGATTCATTTAACAACCATGTTACTAACTTAACAACTTTAATGATTTGCTTAACAATTGTGACAAGAAAGGTCATAAAATTAAACAAATGTTAAATGTCACTTAACAACAGAAATTTTGAGCTCAATTGTGGTCGTAAGTCAAGGACTACCTGTACTTTTATATAAAAAACTACTTGTTTGCTTACCTGACTGTAGTCTTCAACAATATAACTAAATTGATTGGGGAGGAACAATAATTCAGTCAATTTCATAGTCTAAAATGTAAACTATAATTTTATCTAAAGTCTTTAGCTATAAATCTGCTTGAAGACAATTCTCACTAAGCACAATACGATTGTTTCGATCATATTGACCATAATTAAGTCAAGTCATTGTCTGAACATTTTGGAACATTTTTAGTAATGTTGTCTTTTTAAATGGAATGTATTTGGCTAACCTGAATCAATTGATGTTTGCTCACAGCATTGAGCCTAGTGTAACATAAACCATGGATAAGGGATTTACCCATAGGTGCTGTAACTGCTGTCTTGTAATTGTTCATATAGCATGACAAAATAAAGGCAGCCATAGGTTGCCCTTCCTGACAACTACTATTGTTTTCAACTTGTGACTATTTGGGTAACACTTTGTGGATTTCTTTTTCCAAATTGGAAGAAAATCTCCTCATACTGGCCTAATCGGTCACAATTACTGTGTGAGAGAGAAAGCTGATCCTCTTACATTAATACCTGTTATATACTACGGCTGGAACACTCTCTTTTTATAACTTTTGGTGTCCTAGCTATATATTTATAAAGGTAGGAAGGAGGAGTTTTCCAACAAGTGAATTTAAAAAGAAATTGGGTTTTTAAATTGTTTACTTGTATGTTTTTATCTGGCTGTGCACCGCCCCGAGTCCTTCGGGAGAGGGGGCGGTATAAAAATCCTGAAATTAAATTAAATTAATGTCCAAAAAGTTTTCTCTGTTGTGGATGTAGCCAGCTTATGCAGTATCCGTGTTGTGTTTACATAAGCATAAATTTGCAGAAGTAATTGTCAGTCATTGACTATAACCTATTTAGGGAGAAAATGTATGAGAGAGCTGAATTCAGTGGACAAGATTGGTGACTGGCAAGCAAAACCTTTTTGTAGGCAAAAATGGAACAGGAACTCTTAAAGGTTTTTTTTAATGTTAAAAGAGCTGGCAGTTGGCTTCTACAATTACTTATACATGAACAAGCATTGCTGTGAATAGCCATCATAAAGGATTCTTAATTTCCTGTTCAAAATAATGTGATATTAAAATGAAATCTACACAATCATTTTTATACTTTTAAACCTATGGCAATTCAAACTATAAGTTATTCAGTGATAAAATAATACACATTGCTTTTATAAGTCCACGGTAAAAACAGCACAACCTGTTGCTACAAAAATATTTTGATAAAGATTGGAACAGGTATGATTAAATAACAGGGTTTTTTATTTTAATATATATTTCAGTGGACATCTCATTAAAAGTAATAGCGCTTACAATTGAAAAGACATGATAAAGTTTGAGTATCATTCATTTAAATGTATACCTTTTGCTGAAAAAACAAACATCACCATATGTTTCAAATTTCTTTATTAAAAATATCAGTCACAATATCAAAATACATTTTAAATTTCTTGGATGGATTCAGTATTTTAAGATTAACTGTACTCTGCTGGCCCCTTTATGTAAACAAGGAAATCTTAGACATGCTTATTCTAGAGAATTTTTCATTGCATGCAATAACAATTTATTTGCAGAGAGGTATTGATAGGTTTATTTTAAATCTAGATTTTCAAATCTAATCTATCATCACAGCATCACATTTTCCTGTTTTATTATTTGTATTTCATTTCTTATGTGATGAAATTTGCTTCGGGGGCATGTAGTTCTTCTTTGTCCAGTTATGTAAATGTTCTATGATTAAGCAAAACTAAATTTCTTATTCCATTGCTTTCATTTTGTTTTTCATAGATTAGAATGTGAATACCAGTTTGTATAGGCACACCGTTTTTCTTGACATGAAGTTACAGAAGCTCAGTAATAAATAAGAAACAGGTTAATTAAATAAATAATAGCCTCTGGCTAATAAGGATATATAGGAAAGAACAGATATTCTGAACACAGACATATAACAACTTTATTGTTTTCTTAGGTGTGTACACAAATTGAAATGTATATGGCAGATATGCAAAAAGTAATGCTGACAACAAATCTGAATGAATGTGTCCTGATCTTGAGTAGCTAAGTAGCTAATGAGTATATGAATCAAAGAGAAGGAGTAGTTTCAGTTGTGGGTGTATGTCAGAAAGTTATATCAATGAATGAAAGGGAATATACATGTCCCACAGTATAATGTTACAGGATCCAATCTGGGTAGGTCACTGATCCTGCAGTTATATCGATGTCATCAATGTGTTATGTGTGTATGAAAGCAGATTGTCATAGCTTGATGACATTTGTGCTGTGGAGAATAGTGATAATGGAAGGACCAGAGATGAGCTTTGGGAAAAATTGTGCCACATTCTGAATTAATGTAATGGGGTTGGGAAGAAACAACTATTCTGCTAGTTGGCATGAATTGATGAGTGACAAAGTCCTGCTCAACAACTACAGGTTTTGTTATTTCAAATAGTAGAATCAATCCATCCTATATAAACATAAAAAAATACAGGCAATTCCCCAGGACTATGAAAAAAGGGAACAGCTCTAAAGAGGAAGTACTTTTCTCTCATGGTGCCATGTTGTAGAACAGGCTACCTCAGAAATAAGACTTGCCCAATGAAAGCAAGTTAACCTTCCAGAAGTTTTTTTAAAATTAGAATTAGTATGAGTTATTATTATTATATTCTGACTTTATTTTGCACAATTCAAGATGCTACACATAATGCTTCTGCCTACTGTTTTCCTTATAACTTCCACCAACCTTGGGCTAAAGAGAATACTGGCCTAGAGGGTCACCCAGCTGGGGTTTGTGCCTAAAGGAGGATTAGAACTCACAGGCTCCTGGCTCCTGGTCCAGCACCTTATACATTGTAGCATACCAGATTTATTGTTAAATAATGTTATCAGGATATATATTGTTTTATTGGGGTTTTTTATTATTCCATTTCTGAATATTATTAATGCATTTAGGTTTGTAATGGATGTTTTATTTTTGCATGCTGCTAAGAGTCATGATTATTATAATATAAAAATATATAAATGCTTATTTTAAACATGTCTATTCATGCGTACACATGAGAAAAGATTGACTAAAAAGTCTTATTGAAATAATTATGATTCATGATGAGATAATAGTGGACATGAAAGAAAAGGATGCAAAGAAGCTTGTAATGAAATACTTGCAAGGAGAGAAATGAATTCTATAAAATATTATAGACAAATGTTGTCTAACAAAGTGAAAGGAAATTGAACAGCAAGATAATGTAAAAACTGCTTGGAATTGAATGAAAAGAATCACATTGCAGTATAACGTAGAAATATAGGAGCTATGAAAAGGAATGCCTGGTGAAATGATGGAGTGAAAGAGGCTATGACTGAGAAATAAATGCATAAGAAAATGGTATTAACAGAAAAAGGAGTTGCAAAGATTGTAAACAAGGAGAGCAAGGAACATCTAGGAAAAATGCAAAGAAAATGCAGAGCAATTCTGATGGCTGATTTAAAATAAAATTGAAATGAAGGAATCCTGAAAGAAGACTTTTAGAGAAGTATATGGGAATGACAGCAATATGTTGAAAAAAAAAACCCTCAGTGTTCAAGAAAAATCGGGCTAATAAATGTTGTGAGAACATGATAAATGTACAAGTTTTGATGGTATAATTGCAGAAAGATTAAAATATGGATGTGGCTTCCATTCTAATTTTTTGTAATTTGCCTAATGTACGTATGAAAATGCACCTGGGGAAGGATATCATTGTTCTCCAAATTAGGGAAAATGTAGCAAGTGAATGAACAGCATAAAAATATGTTGAGCTGGTTTCATCGTAAGAATGAATTGCAAAACAAATATATGAAGGAAGAGTGAATGGGCCAAATGGAAAGGGAAGACTTAAAAAATCGTTGTCAGGTAGAGTTAATGAGAACTTCAAAAGTGAGAGGTGAGAATGATAAGGAACAAAGGACAATGTATGATGTCTCATGATTTTTAGGAGTGCAGCAAGGATAATTTTCAACGGTAGAAAGATATGAAGAAGAGTACTGGTTCTGGTGTAAACTGAATTAGCAATATTGACTTTCCTTTTTCTTACCTCATTGGTTAATTTCTTTGGCTTATCATTTCTTATTTTTCTTCTGCACAAAATCAGGTCATTATGTCAGCTTTTCAAGTCATATAAATAGTACCACTAAGCAGTGCACTGTAAGAATATTTTTTTTAAATCCAGTTCTACATTTAATATAGCCCACATGCTATATTTTACATAGTTCAACTTACATTGACTAACAGCTCCTCTTGCACATTAGTGGAGTTTTATTTTCATTTGTTTAGTCAATAAATTATTTGGAAGAATGTTTATTCAGATATCTTTGTTTTAATAAGGATCACTTGGATTTGAAGATAATAAATCCCACTAGAATGCAATATAAAGTAGTTGATATAAGTTTTGTGATAATCCAAAATGTGTTTAGTATAATAAAAAGGGGAAAGCTTTTAATGCTCATGATTATAAAAACAATCTCAGGGGAAATAGAGCTAGATAGTTTGGAGGGTTTTTTTTCTAGAAACTATACAAATAGTCAATTGCCTTTTTCCACACAAAATTTAATTTGGAGAATTATTCCATATATCAAGTATGTATTTGTTTGATTTCCCTAGAACACTATGCATATTTACTGTCACAATTATATCTATCTTTCCTCCAAGGCACTCAGGTCTGAGTTATCACATCTATTTTATTTATACAACAGGATTGATAAAAGGAAAACTTTCTTTGTGCAACAGGTAAAATATGAAATCCATTGCCTTCAACTAAGTAATTGCCATAATTTTGTATGTTTTTAAGGGTGTTGGACAGGCTGAGCAGCTAAATATTACCTTCTAAATCCCAGGTAGCACACTTCAAAATACCAGCTGCTGGGAAACAATAGTCAATGAAGGTTATTGCTTGAAGCTATCCAGTTGATCATTCTGTGAGACAGAAGAGGACACAACATGGGCACTGGCCTGATCCAGCCAGGATCTAATCGTCTTAATAATCTGATTTGAACTGTAAGACAAAAGCCTGCACAAGGCTATTTAATCGTGTTATGGAGCAGCAAGGATTTGAACTCATCAGTAACCATTCCCCTGGTATTGTATTGTGATATGGGAAAATTCAAAGTATTTTTTACAAGTCTTCATAGACTTCAAGCTTAGTTTGCTGCATGTCGTGTTTAGTTCACATAGCAAACACGCCCTGAAAACATCTATCAAATTGTCAAAGTTTGAAGTTATGTTTCATGACAGATCTCTTCAATAATTCATCTTTGGTTCCATTGCATCACTTTGACTTATTGCATGTAAAAGTTATTAGGTTTGCAATCCTAGACATTTTTTTTAAAGGGTGAAAAATTTAGACCCACAGAAAAATATATCAGAAAAAAAAACCCTGAGATGATAGATTTTCATCCAAGCTGTGAATCTCTAATCTGGAAACTTTACTGACTTTGAATGTTTTAATAGTGTTACTTGACTTTAACAAAGTTAGATTATTTCCTGAGGTGACAGTAGCACCATAAAGCATCTCATTAAATGCAGTAATGGTTTGACTGCCATTGTCTTCATTCTTTAAATCACTGAAAAGTTTTGGAATAATTTTAACCAATGTTTTTATATGAAAATAAATGATATAGTTTACTTTTAGTAAGTTGAATAAGCTTCTGAGAAAAGCTCTATAGTAGTATTTTAAAATGATTGGTTTTAGGGCATCTGATATTAAGGATGGTATTTTACATATCATTAATGGAAAAAATATACTTTTCAAGAAAGTCAGATGAGAAATAGAAATCATTGTTGATGTTTGAAATATCATTCCTTTAGCTAATTATGTATTTGTTCAAACTTTGTTTTTCTATTGTTGATGAAATGTGCAAGGCTCGCAACTGGAAAGGATTACAAAAAGAGCATGTATGGGACTAGCAATAGATTTGATATTTTCAAATCTCCAGTTTGTGGCTATTATGTGCTTCAAAATATCACATCAATTTTCTGTAGATAGATTTTAAACTTGGCTTAGGGTTTGCCTTCAAAAGCAGATTTTGGGAAGGAGGACAATAATTTTTCTCAAAAATATTTGTACTATTGCTATAAATCATGAGTGTCCATCCTGGGCAACTTTAAGATCTGTGAACTTCGGTTCCCAAAATTCCCCAGCCAAAATGACTGGCTGGAGAATTCTGGGAATTGAAGTCCACTGATATTAAAAGTTGCCAAGTTGGACACTCCTGCTATAAACTCCTAAACAAAAAACTACAATCCAGGCAGCTTTACTGAGTCTACTCTGAAAATTGTTCATTACTATTACTATTATTGCTACTACTATTACTATTCAATTTGTATTCCACCATTCTGATTAGCTTTTTCCTCTTGGAAAAGCAGCTTGTCCTCCCCATACTGAATCAAGATACTCAACTTTCAAGAGTAGCTTTCATGTAAGTTTCAAAATAAAGAATCACAATTCTCCCTTTAATTCTTAACATAGGATACTAGTCACTTTGTTCCTTATATTGAAACCAAGTCCCATATGTATTGTGTCAGATTGAGACTTGGAAAAAATTCACTTGAAATAAATTGGACAAAATAGTGGTAGCTAATGAATCTCAGTCATTTTCATGGATTTCTTCTTGAATCTGATCAATTTTTTAAAAATGTATGTGTTTGGGTGAATATATTTGTTTGTATTTATGAAGGGAGCAATTTAAGGCCTACAAGGATATATTTGACACCCCCGACAATTTCTTTTGTAGCTCTGGATCCACCTCTGACTATAGTTACTAAAATTGGTTGCATCATTTTCTATCATTTTGACACAAGATAAACCTTCAGAATGCCCTAAAATAGACTTACCATATAAAATAACAGCAACTCTTCCTTTCTGATCAAACCTTCTAAGGGTGGGGGAGAACATTTTGGCTCTCCCCCTTTCAATCCCCAATATATTGGCCCTTGACTATCCATAGGCTGTTACATGTGGTCCTGGTAATTAAAGGTTGGGCATGTCTTATTTATATGTTATTTGAAATGCATTTCAAAAACAAGAGTATTTTAAGAACACATCTATGCGTTCAGATCTAAATAGTTCATACCATCTAGGACTTTTCAGGATTTGGAAAATGAGTGTGGAAACTTTCCTAACCTCCTGAGACTATGAAAATGAAGATGTTTTCTCCCTTATGAATCTCAGCTCTTCTGATGTAACAAGTAAGTGACCATCTCTCAAACAGAGTAGGGAGATAATCTTCTTAAATCATGGAGTATTGTACCAGCTTCATAATTCCTCAGACACCAAGATGGAAAACAATGAGGAAGAACTTACTATTTTTTTCAATATATTAAGTTCCGCTATAAAATGTAATATGTGCTATTTGTTAATTTAAAAATTCTGCAGAAAGACTCCTGCTATACCTAGCAGACCGGAACTTGAGCTCATGGTAACACTGCACAAAGCTGTGGTAAATGAATGTAATAGGCAGGGCTAGCAAAACAATTCCACTGACAACACAAATCCCTCCAAGAATCCTTCCAGGTACTGTGATAGGGCAAACATCCCCATAACCAACTGTGGTCATGGAGATGATAACCCACCAGCAAGCTGCGGGAATGCTTGCATAGCCTTCATTGGGTTTTCCTATTTTCAGTCCATGTTCAAGAAGCTGGGCAAGAGCACTGAAAATTGCCATCGCAACACAAACAAAGACGAGCAGCATCACCATCTCCCTGTAACATCGCTTCAAAGTCAGGCCGAGTGTCTGGAGGCCGATGAAGTGGCGGGCCAATTTAATCACCCAAAAAATCCGCATCATTCTCAAAACCCGTAAGGTGACTCCAGCCCTCTGAAGTTGAGAATTCTCCCCTGTAAAAATTGTCATCAGCACAGAAATATAATATGGAGTGATAGCCAGCAAGTCAATGATGTTCAGTGGTCTCTTAACAAACTCACATTTGTCTTTGGAGACAATGAACCTCACAATGCACTCTGCCGTGAACCAGCCGATGCAAATTGCTTCAATTATCCTGCCAAAAAGAACATAAGCAAAACTATTAAATTTCTTTGAAACACTTCATTGGGAATATTTTTCAATGCTAGAGACTTCTTTAATGGACACTTTTACACTAACATGGACTCAGGCTTTTAGTAGACAAGCATGCCAGATTCAAAGTCTAATTGGAGTTTATATAGATTTCTGTTTATTGTTTTTCTCTCCAAAAATCATTATTATGTTAAAAGTCATCTATGTACATCTCTCACCTGGTTATGTTTTCCTAAAGTTTTTTTTAAAAAATATTTTGATTTCTGAGGGAAAGGGTTATTATTATCATTCAAATCTGAAGACCTTAAAATGTAGGTCAGGTTTAATGTTTCATATCTTTTCATTTACGTCTTTGATTTTGGGAGGAGTGAATTGTGTATATGTGTGAAATAATTTAATGTTCCTATATTTGGTTCAGACTATACTGCTGTTTAATTTCTCTGTGAATACATCATCAAAATATTAGTCTTGGGCTATTTAAAATGTTTTTCTGGATGAATGATTACTATTTAGCAGTAAAATACCTCAAAGCATTTGAAATCACCAAATTGAATGGAATGGCACTCTGTGTTACTATAATACCTTGAAAGAACAGCAGATAGTTTTGTGAAATGTTAGAATTGTCATCAAATGCCAGTTATCAAAATAAAAGCCAAAAGAAATCCAAAATTTCCATAGATTAGGTAATCTCCATATGTCTTGGACTTCAGTTGGCCATTCTTTGAGCTAGCATAGTATGGTAGGCTTGCAATGTTACAGATGTTCAGTAAAGAGCAAAGAAGAGTTGGTTGCCATCCAATGGGCCTCCAGATATTTGTAGACAAGATGTGATAGTTCTGCTTAGGGAGATTAAAGTCCAGTTCATCTAAAAGACCTGGTTTGTTGGGAAAGACACTCTACAATGGTCGCCCAACTTCTTCCCACCTCTAAAATCATGCTAAACTATATCCTTGCTATATCTTCAAAACAGCAAAATTTAAAACTAAGTAGAGGTTCCAGTCTAGCAGTGCTATTATTCCAGAAGTTGTAATGCATGAGGAAGAGAGGACTACCACTGTAATTCTGAAAATATTCATGGAGATGATATGAATGTGGGACAATTGGAATTCCATGTATATAAAAAGGGCCCAAAGAACACTGTATAACACCATCAGAGGTAGTAAATTTATAATAAACAGTTCTACCCTACTGTTTCCCTGAATTGCAAAATGATAAAAATGACATTTTGAAATTCAATTGTTTTCATTTCTGCATTTCTTAGTCTCCTATCAGCTGGGTACTGAAAAGAGACCTTCCTTCCTTTGCCCACTGCTTCCTTATGCAGATGAGCATAACTTGTAACCCGTAGAACAGAGGTGAAATCCAGCTGATTCTAGCCAGTTCCATAGAACCTGTAGTAAATTTTCTAAGCAGTTCAGAGAACTGGTTTTTAGAAGAAATCTCCTTTTGTTTTTTTCCACTTTACAAAGTTAATCCTGTAAAGATTAACTTTACAGGCTTAATCCTGTAAAGAAGGCAGTTGTTTCTAGCCTAATCTTTATTGCCCTGTTTACAGAAACTGCCTCTCCCCTTATTACATTGTAACTTTGGTGAAATTTAATTCTGTGCTTGGTGGTGTTTAATCCTGTGGCCATGCCCACAGAACCGGTAGTAAAAAAAAATTGAATTTCACCACTGGTCCAAGCTCCAATTCTCAGTGCAACCGAGCTCCAGGATCAATCTGTTTTGAGACAGCATTCCTGCCATGATCGTATTGTTACCCACTAAATAATCCCTTGCTAGATTTCTGCATCTGGAAGTATGTTCGAACCCCAGCTCCATAACCACGCTGCACTTTTAACACCGTTGTTAACAAGTTTGAATCTTGGAAACAGAATTAAGATGCCTGCTTTGGAAGATGTGGTGAAGATCAAGAGTCTAGTAACACAGGTCATCTTAGAAACGGTTCAGTGGTGGTGATGGAATCCAGAATGTTATTATTCATGTATTTGTTTTGTGTATGATTGTAGCCTGGAGACCAGAATGCTAATTTGACTGCTTAAAACTACTAGCCCTGTTTGGTTCACGCTCATGCACTATCCAAAGTGAGTCATGGGTGAGCTAGCTCTACATCAAGAAGAAAGATGAGCAGCTTTCCTGTGGCATCATCTACAGTGGTGCAATTCAACTGGCTTCACTACTGGTTGGGTGGATACATGCGCCAACCGCGCTGCCATGCAGCACCTTAAAATAAAGATTTTCTGTTCCAGAAACTTTCCAGGTGATTGGGAAGGCTGCAGAGGGCCAAAAAACATCTGTTTCAAGCAATTTAAGTAAATAATACTAAAAAAAAACAAGGGGATATAGGATAGAAAAGGGCAGGGGCAGCTGGGTGGGGCCAAACTTGAATGTCGCTACCAGCTCAGCAGAACCAGTGCGACCAGGCTGAATTTCACCACTGATCATCTAGGGCTTTCTCCCTCTACTAAAACCACCTGGCCAACTGATGTTGCACCTGGGAAGATCCAGTGCTAGCAGGATTCTAACTGTATGAAGTACCGGCTCATTCCCCATTGAAGTGGTACCTATTTATCTACTTGCATGTCACATACTTTCAAACTGCTAGATCAGGGGTCAGGAACCTTGGCTCTTTCATGGACTTCAACTCGCAGCATGGCTGGCTCAGGAAT
>JANHFJ010006880.1:245622-255988 GCA_032468195.1 Cerberus rynchops | reverse complement strand
GCAATAAAGATTAGGCTAGAAACAACACCAGAATGTTTTTTTTCCTGCCTTCCTGACAGGATTAACCCTGTAAAGTGAAAAAAAAAACAAAAGGAGATTTCTTCTCACAACGGGTTCTAGCGAACCTAGTAGGACCTGCTGAATTTCACCTCTGGTTGTAATGCTCTCTCCATAGCAGTTCTGGAGGGCCAATACAAAAATGTCCCATATGATCTGAGATTGTGGCTCTATAGAAAAGGGGTGACTGAAATCACA
Source organism: Cerberus rynchops (assembly GCA_032468195.1). Taxonomy (NCBI): domain Eukaryota; kingdom Metazoa; phylum Chordata; class Lepidosauria; order Squamata; family Homalopsidae; genus Cerberus; species Cerberus rynchops. Next base: position 255,733 of record JANHFJ010006880.1, on the reverse strand, counting down.
ACTCATGTCTTGTTATATTGTACCCTATATGAGGATTCATGGAATCATAACTCTTTATCTGATAAAATATCTGAGAATTCTGATCTCTTTTATTACTATCGGGTCAATGTATGACACTGCTTCTTTGAGTGTAGCTAACTTCTACTATATTATCTGTAAAATTGGACAGACTGACTGCCCATTGGTGATCTCACCACTAACTGCAATATAGTATTATATTTTGTTCTGCTTTGTTCTATTTATTTAAATGTTTTAACTTTTAATTTTTAATTCTGGTCTGTGACTGTAATACAGGTAGTCCTCGACTTATAACAGTTCATGTAGCAGCCATTCAAAATTACAACGGCACAGGAAAAAGTAACTTTTTCACAGTTACGACCTTTGCAGCGCCCCCATGATCATGCGGTCAAAATTCAGACACCTGGCAACTGACTCATATTTATGACCGTTGCTGTGTCCCAAGGTCATGTGATTCCCCTTTTGTGACCTTCAGACAAGCCAAATCAACGGGGAAGCCAGATTCACCTAACAACCGGGCTACTAACTTATGAACTGCAGTGATTCACTTAACAACCGAGGCAAGAAAGGTCATAAAATGGGGCAAAACCCACTTAACAAACATCTCTCTTAACAACAAAAAATTTTGGGCTCAGTTGTGGTTGTAAGTCGAGAAATACCTATAAAAGATTGATTGATTGACTCTAATAGACGCATCTGCATATATCGTGTAGTTAGTCACCTAGCTGGAAAAAAAAACCCAGGAGGGATAGCTAGGAAAAATATGAGATGGCCACACACCTGTAGATGTGAGAGAACCTATGTAGGTATGAACTGTAGCCTGTGGACAGTGAAGCACAGGACAGAACATATAGATTGAAAGACAATACAATAAGTACAGAAAGCTGTCACAACTAACTACACAGTACAAGCCATCGAGTAATGCAATGCACAACATAGCTACCCATACAGCCAACAACAAGAGAAAAACAGGCATGGTTGATCATAATGGCATAAGACAACGCAGAAGGAAACATGCAGGGATTGGAAGGAATTCATGATCAAGGCTATTTATTTACTATGTGGCTGCCCTTGCACATTTTGTTAGGAATTAAATATGCTGGTCAAGTTTTAAATTACTGAAAATATCAGAAGAACGGTGGGGGCTGGGGTGTGTGTGAGGATGTCACCTCTTATCAAATAACTTTATCATCTCCATTAACTTGCCAGGGGCTCAGACAGGTATCTTCCTTCAGCCTTGCCTGCAGGGCTGAATATGAGAAGATCTATGTACAGAGCTATCTTATATAGCTGTCCTTGCCTCAAAAACTACATGGTTTTTTTTCAAAAACTCCAATATCAAGATCAAGTGCAGATTGCAAGGACCATTCATCTGCATCATTTATTTGAAACACAGATTATGTGTTTTGGTACAATATGTTTCCATTTAGCTTCTTTTTAAAAAAAAAAAAAAAAAAAAAACTTGAACTCCATTTATAAACAACCATGCTTGCAATTAAACTGAAAACTGGACTTTTGAACACACCAAAAAAGAAATATGGGAAATGCACGACCAAATATAAAGCAGCAGAATATGACAGGGTGGTTGAACAAGCAAACTGATAAAACTATTCCAATTATTTTTGGGTGCAGTATTCCCTGAAAGGGATAGCTAGCCATTTGTCTGAGTATCTCACAAAGGCAGCCAGTCACTGATACAGGAAGATGAACATGTGGAAGCAGAGAGGAGCACAGTCACCTGATCACCCACCAGTCTTATTGGCACCTAACGTTTTATTCTAGAGCAGCCAGATGGGGTGAGTAGTCACAAAATAGTCATGGGTCACTTGTGTAAAAAGTAAAACCAAACCAGTTCTTAAGTAAGCATATTCAGAAATCAAGATCTCATAGCAGTTGGGATGTAGCATATTTTGCCTGCTGCTGACTCTGGCCTGAAACCACTCAAATCAGCAGAATTGCTTGGGGAAGTCGTAACAAAATAATGGTTGAGTTTTTATAAGGTGAAGAGGTGAGGATAGATAGATAGATAGATAGATAGATAGATAGATAGATAGATAGATAGATAGATAGATGCAGAGAGAGAAAAAAAGAAAACTGAAAATCTGTGTAAGAAATGAGTCACATCTCTCTCCATATCCTACTTTGGTTTCGATTTTAAGTACTTCTGTTTATGTACTGGTGATCTCTAGCATAACCTCCTCCTGCTTGGCAAAGGCAGAAATAAGCCTTTCTCCTCCCTGCTTGCTCCACATATAGTGACCTCATTTATGTTTTTTAAATTTTTTTTATCAAATCCTTAATTAGTTCAATTTTCAGTCATAGGAAACTAAAATTGGCTCCTCTGGGCTGGGAGTAAGCAGAACACATGCATTTCTATCAAGGTAATAATGTGTGGGGAGAAGCCCCAGTGCTTTAAGGTCTGTACCTGACACACCTGGCCCCCTGACATATCTACAGATACCTCTGATGGCTCCCATCCAGTTTCTATCACAAGGCCGCTGTGCAAGCAGACAGACAGAAGGGCTATCTCAGACAGACAGACAAAGCACAGTAGCACTCAGTCACAAAAACGCACATGCCAGATACAGAAACAAGAGTCTTCATTAGGAGTGATATAGATATATATCTACCTCCACATATATATACTGTATTAGATTGGTTTACTCCACAGAAAGTGCTATATGATCAAAAACCCTCTATGTCTGGGACTAAGTGTCTGGAAAATATGAATATACGGCTTATGTATTCATTTACACTTTGGATAAATATGGTACTCTCTTCCCCAAATATTCATTTACATTTTTGGCATGGTAACAAATGGAGACAGAATAAAGGTTTTTTGCTTTGAAATGGGTAGAATAGAGTCATGGAAGGTATCACAAATCCAAGTTTTTAAAAGACACAGTCTAAGAAAGTAAACTGAGCTGCATGTACATTCTGGGTAGCTGTAAGACCAGCAATTGATGGTAGACTTCAGAGTGAATGATTCTGTGGGTACATATCCCTTAGGACAAATTTTTGCTTCCCATTATGGGGATGATAAAGTATTCTATCATAGGAACAGGAAATCTTCCAACTTATCTAATCCATCCAAGCCACTTCTGATAGTGACATGATGATACTACTCTGTTTAGATACCATGAGCTTGCAGGTGAGAACATAGTGGGAAAGAGCATTACAAAACAACTTCCCTCACACATTTCCATATTCATTAACATATGTAAAGCCACCTCTTGAAGAGTTAGAGATCAGAAGAGATGCCCAAGGGATACTGATTCCTTACAATTCCAAAATGATCCCAGGGCACATGTGGTTTAAATTAAGCAGATCACTGCTTTGAGAGGAGGCCACAGAGAAATCCTATATTGACCATGCTGAATTCCATGATTCCATCAAAGAAAAATATGCTTAAAAATTCTAAAAGAACGTTTCCAAATTGTGGGAAATGAAAAAGATCCAGCTTGAGGAACTTTTTGCTGACACTGGAACCTAGAGATACTAGTCTGATAACTGATCTAGCGGGGAGGACAGGCAGTAGAGCAAGATTTACTGGGTCACTGACAAATGTGTTGGACTCTGTGGGACATGAGAACAGCCATAATGTAATGGTGCATGTCGTAGGAGCAGCAAGGTGCGCTTGGCTATGGTGTCAATGGCAGCTTTGTCAGCTCCGATGTCTCCAAGCTTACAAGCCCTTAATACTGATTCAACAAAGCACATTTCATTCTCAGTGGACTAATGAAATATAATCATTTTGAAAATAATGATTGGCAGCCTAGAAATATCCATGATAAAATCATTATCCTATGACTTCATACAGCATGAAATTGGTATGCTGTTTCCATCAAAGCAGCACATGCTGTTATGGAAGCTGCCTTTGCCACAGAATGTGCCTTTGCCTCAGGGGTGGGAACTGCATAGCACAATATATGGCAAAGCTCGTTTATCATGTGCAACTTTCTCCATGTCTAACTATTAGTAATTTGCACTTCAGGTTTTTATGGGGTTCTGAGGAAAAGATTCTGGAGTGGGCATCCTTCTCTAGCAAGGCCTTTATTACTGCCTGCTCTCCTTTCTACTAGCCTGAACTTTCTTCTTGGATCCAATCTGTATTGTCACACTTAGAGTAAGTGGAGACTGTTGCTCTTGTCTCCCTTTACTTAATCAGAACATGTGAACAAGCGAAGGCGTAAGAGGAAGTGTAGAGTCTGGCAATACCAAAATTGCTTGTAAGTTGTTGACCACCAAAAGTGTCTGGTAAATACAAGTTATCTTAATGATTTCATAAAAGAATCCTTACTAAGAGAAGGTTGGCCATTAGGGTTTAGGTTTATATTTAATACTAGAATTCAGCCAGACTCATTGTTTCTTTCTTCCTTGTCAGATGCTTTTAAAAAAATGATGAAAATAAGCAAGCAAAGGTGATAAATTATGGACAACTGAAGTATTTTCTAGTCCCTCCATTTTTTTCCTCAGTTTAGTTACAAGAAATTTATTTTATCATCAAATGTACAACCCCTATTCCAGGTCATCAGTCTTTGGCCTGTGACTAAGAACATAATGCGATAATAGATTTCACAGAGAAATTCCTTAGAGGGAGTTCCTTAGGGTATCTGATACAAAAAGTACTTTACTAGTCACTTGTTCCTTCCCTGGTACAACAGTTCACCAGTTTTGAGATATTGCAATGTGATTCTCTTGCAAAAGAGTAAACAATGAAAGCTGGATTCAAGTTAGACTTAGAAATCTGAATTTCTAAGATGGATTACATGAACACCTTTTCTTTTCTTTTTCTTTGCTTAAGGTATTGAATTCTTTTTATGACTGCAGAAGGATGGGAATAAATAATCATATGACTAAAGAGTATACTCTAGAATTATGTTGTGCCTCACAGTATATTTACTCTGAAGGACCCAGCAATATAGCCATTGATGAAAAAGCTGCCGTCTATCGAAAGACTTTTCGATCGACCTAACTGGAGACCAGCTTTTACATGCTTATGTGCAATCTATCTCAAAGCATTAAAAACTCAAAAAGCTCTTCTCTCAAGCCTTTAACCACCTTTTTTTTTTTGAAGAACACAACCATCTGCCTCAAGATTTATTTATCCCCATCACACTATGACTATCCTGTTATAGCGTCATTATGACAGCCCTTAAATTTTTCGGTGCTTGTCTGGGCTTCAACAGAAAGATCATTATGGGATTTGGACATGTTTATCTTCCATGCTCCTAGCTGCAATGCCTTTGGGGCCAGCAGGCCAGGTCACGCCAGGCCTGGGGATGCAACTCTCACTCACTTGGATAAGCTGAGCTTCCCTGCTGCTAGGTGGCTCTGCACCATTTGCCATCGGCCTCTCCCCGCCTTCCCAATGCTGGGCTCGCTGTGGGCAGACACGCTGCTCTTCATGCCGTCCTCTCGGAGCTGCTGCCTCTCTCCGTGGCATCCTTCTCGCTCTCCTGCCAACCCAGCTGTGGCTGAGGCAGCCAACTTTGCACCTGACAGCAATGAGCCGCTATGGTTATGTCAGGAAAGAGAGGTGGCAGGTGGCAATGAGAAGGAGGTCACATGAAGAAGAGGAGAACAGACAGAAAGAGAGAGAGAGAGAGAGAGAGAGAGAGAGAGAGAGAGAGAGAGAGAGAGAGAGAGAACGAGAAAAGAGAGACAGACAAGGGACAGACAGACAGACAGAGAGAAAGAGAGAGATCAGCACTGCAAAAGAAAGGGCCAAGGAGAGCCTTTGTTCCAGTCAAAGGCAGCAGGCAGCCCTGGCTTGTGAAGTTATGATTGCAGCCAAAGTTAATTCCATAGACAACGAAGGGTTGAATAATGGATAAGACCGTTAGGAGAGGCACTGTGCAGGCGAAGGGAGAAAAAAAAAGCAATGTTAGTGAGAGAGCTTACCACTACCATCACCACCACTACACAGTGCAGATGCAGAGAATACGCTGAGAGGATGACCAAAACGGGCAACCCCATCCTGTGCTGCAGAAAAGGAGTGGGTGGGTGAGGGGAGAGGAGAGCCAAAGGGACCAGGGTAGAGGGAAGGAAGGTGCTAGCCTTTCTCAGTGAGTTTGCTAGGCAGGGGTTCTCAAACCACTGGAAGCACCATATAACCCTAGCAGGGGAAAAGCCTGGGCTAAAACCTTAAATAAAAAAGGAATGCAATGGCTTTCGAAGTGGATTTAAGGGTTTAAGTTGCTATCCAGTGCCAACCCTTTCAGTTAGCTGAAATCATAATGGATTTATTAGGTCCAAACCCACCTTTTAAATTGGCTGTATAATTGACTACTTCAGACTTGAATGAGTCAAGGACTTAATCTGGTTTCAACAAACCTACCAGCACGGTATTTTCTGTTTCACTGGGATCAAAATTTGAACCCCAGAGTTCCTGGAGTAATGGAAACACAAGTCTGATATTCCAAGGGTACCAACCAGTAGTTGTGAACCACTGAAAGAGCAGGATAGAAAGAGAAGGAAGGAGGGGTTGCTCGTCTCCATGGCCATATGTCCATGGGGGAGGGAGTAGAGTGCAGGGGAAGGAAAGAAGGAGGAGGGGGGAAGAGGAGAGCAGGAAGGGGTAGGTGGGAAAGAGGTGTGCATATACTCACTATGTATGATCAAATCACTTAAAGAGAGACTCACTTGAGGGAAAGTCGTGGATCACCATATGGGGCGTAAGGTGATATGTTTAGTATAAACTCCTTGGGAGGGTAGGAACTCCATTTCTGCTGCACTGTGTTGTCATTGTTATTCCAAAAGTCTCTGTCTAGATCACTAGATCAGCCGGTGAGAGGGGAGAAAAAAAAAAAACAAAGGGAAATACAAGAGAGAGAATCTAAATTCCTGCAAGGGGAGGAAGGAGAAAAAAAAATAACCCATATGAGAGACAGCAAGGTTAGTGTTGACTTCTCCTCCTGTGGAAGGTAAAGCTCTGTGCCTCATACCCATGTGTCCACACAAACACACATACACACTCAGATGATATATAGGTAAGGCAAAGCTGAAAACAGATAGGAGCAGGCATCTCCAGAGCTGATGGTAAGGGAGAATCAGAAGAGAGAAAGAGGGATTCGTGTTAAAGAAACCACTGTTAAATGACTCGAAGACTGTTTCCTCAGGACTCTCTACCTTGTCTCTTACCTGTACTCTTCCTTTTGGGGGACAGGAGTTTTGCCTTTCTGTATTTTTTTTTTTCATCCAAAGTGGGCAGTGTGGAAAACAAAGCAGTATCTTGGACTATAACTTTTCATAAAATAGTGGGAACATTAGCTAGAACTATTGCTGTTATGCAGAGAAAGAATATTTTGCAGAAGATCCTGGGGCAGAATTTGTGCATCAAACTGGAGAAAAGCACCTCTTTGCCAAATTAGCCAAGATCCTTGAGAGCAAGTTAACTGGCAAATCCTATGAGATAATTTCCAAAGTAAAATTATGTTTAGGTAGTTATTTAGATCTCTTTCATCAGATGTGTAATAAAGTGATGGTGGGAAAACAGCATCAAGGTTATGGAGGAATCTTAGTCAATGCTCAATTGTCATACTGAATCTAGGGACACTTCCATACATGGGTTTTGCAGCAGCTGAATCTGTTCTGAAGCTACTGTAATTGATTTATTGATAATAGTTGTATTCCAGGTCCAGGTCATTTGCATGTACCTGAAATTGCAGCCAAGCTAGTATTTTTTTTTAACCTGGGCTGCTATAGCCTTGCACTGACTCCATTCTTCTATTCTCTTTCCTCAACCATTCTCCTGGCTCATGTCTCTAATAACCTTCAAATAAATCCAGAACCTTCACTGTTGCTCTTGGCCATTTCAAGTTGATAAGCACAAACACAACTGTGAGTTGCCTTCAAATTGTTTCTGAAGGATTGGGGAGGGGCACTAGTGGTCCCTTGAACAGGAAAAAAAAACCTTCATTGAAGCAAGAGGCTGGCTTTGAATGTTCTTCCTGCCCTTGTCATTACAGTTTTGGAACATGGGAAGTAATAAAACTTTAGATGCTTGTCCTCAAGAAGAGGCCTGCTCAGCCTGAGGGACGTGGCATTTCCTTGTGTAGATCTTCTGCTCAGCTGTGCAGAAGGAGCCAAGGTGGGCGTTCTGCCTCAGGCTGGAGTTTGTGGGCTCATAGTGCTTGCTAAGTAGGTTATATCACCCATTCTGTAAACAGCTAGAGCCTAACCAACCATCTCCTCCTGAACTTAAGAGTGCCTCCAATGGCAAGAGATTTCACAATAGAATATGAGATTTCACAATAGCTTTTGAAGTCAAGTGGTTGTCTAACAAACTGATTAGAGACATCAAAGCTTCCTTGCAGGCTATCTGCTTGCATCCACTTCTCTTACAACTCACCTAGTGTCCTTGCCATTTGCAGGAATTAAAAACCTTTCGATGGCTTCTTGAGACATGCATAGAGGGAAGATGAAAAGCTTGCTATAAAGGACACTTGAGGTCCATCAAAGAACTCAAGGTTCATCCACAAGATACCAAGAATGGAAAAAACAGGGGAGAGCGTTGCAAAAAAGTAGAGAAGCCAACATCTCCATTATGCCTGCCTGCCCATTTCCCTTGTTGTGTGCAAGTGCCTTTGGGCGAGAGTTTTTATAGAACCTTTTCAATATGGGGCTAAGAAGTGAACATTTTGCAGCTGCGGAGTGTAAGAAGAGACTTTCTATTCATCTCTGTAACTATTTACTGGCAGGTCCCTAGGAAGAAAGTTCTTAGGGCTATTGTTTATAGTAGTCTTGTCCTATTCGCCGCATAATTATGCATGACCTCCAGATAAGTTATAGAGATCAAAAGCACAAGGGAAATAATTGTCAGGTTCACACATTTAGAATGGCCTTGCAGCATGGCATCCATGGTCTGATTTAACTAAGGCTCTGGCTAATAGAACCAAAAGCTACTGATGAGACCATACATCCAGGAATTAACAAACAACTGTATATATGAGCACATATGTTCAACATAGATATATACATAGTTTTCACACACACAAACACATAAATAGCTATATATTATACACAATTATATATATATATACATATGCACAATTACATATAAAGGCATGCACAAACATGAATGCACACAGAGGGACAGAAATTTTATCCACTGATTTTATCAAGCCATCTGAGCTTGATCTACAGGCAGAATTGCAGGTGTCCATACTTTTTAAGGTAAGAATTTTTTTACTAAATCCCCATAGCTCCAGGGCCAATAACCAAGGTTCCTTCATCCAGCTTTTCCATTGAACGTCATCAAGCAAATCTCAAAACTCTACAGCATTCTTTAGTGTAGAAAATTAGATTTGGGGATCCCATAGGCAGATGTCAGAGAAGAACCAAGGGAAAGCTTACGTGATTATATCAGAAGGTGAAACAGCTATTTTATGGAAATTATTACTTAATCATGCTTTCCAGAGTGTAACATTTTTAACAATTCTTGAAGATGAGATTATATTGAGTCCCACTACAAGGGAGCCTGGATATGAAAAATTCAAATTATGGGATCATGACAGAGAAACATTATTTCACTGTGATGTGTTGCTATGTGCAATGATCATAAAAAATTAACTCACCTTAAAATATCCTTGCAATATGGAAGTAAAAGAAATGGGTGAATGATGATCCATTGTTCAGCTGAATGATGTGTAGAATTATATTGCTCTATCAAGGAAATAGCTGAGATAACTGTAAGGGCTTCTAATATCCCACTATTTGGTGCAATAGCATCACACACCAGAAAAAGATTAGTTACTATTAATGTGTCCTTATTTTGTTTTCATAAGCAATGTCTAAAGGATAGGTTTGATTATTTTTTCTATAATTAATCCATACATCTAAACTACTTATTACAGAGGCTTCCATATAAACATCTATGTGGTTGCATAATAATTTTCTCTCTTCCTCTGGATGCTAACTTTGATACTACAGCTGGCCATGAAATTAAGTCCTATTGCAGGGATGGGAACATATGGTTCAGATGTAGCTCAACTGCAATTTTTAGTACCCTTCCCTATCAGCCAGGTTCCTGCGGCTGTTTGGAGTTGTACTCTATTAAGATCTGGAGGGCCATAAACGGAAAATATCAATT
>JANHFJ010006880.1:114217-130040 GCA_032468195.1 Cerberus rynchops | reverse complement strand
GAGGTAAGTTGGCTGACAGCTTGTGTGCCCAGCAAGATGGCTCTGTGTGCCACCTGTGGCACCTGTGCCATAGGTTCACCATCACGGATATAGGAAGAAGGGATTGGTGCATTTCTATCTAAAAGTGCCCAAGAATACACTGGCAATAAAGGCAAAACTGCCAAACAAAAGAACAGTAAACTATGTCACACAGAAGCAAGTAGAACTGCAGAGGCAGGACTGTCATTATCCCAGCCTTCAGCAACAGCCATAATTTGGAGAAACAGAGTTTAAATATCAGTGGTCCTCATTTTGATTACTGGTTCTGAACCCAAAATTAAAAATGTAGTGTCTTTAGAGTTTGAGCCCCTAACATCCGGAGTCTAAGATTAAATGAACCCTACTGAACCCCAATCCCTTATTTCTGAATGCCTGTTCATCTCTTCAAGAATAGCACCAGCAGGAAAGCTCTGGTCCCATCTTACAGACTGCCCTTAACTATCTTCACTGAGTCAGGGATTCAGAGAAACACCTATCTGTTTTTTTAATGCTTTCCCCATTCTATAGACATATGTATTAGCCCTTTTATCTCTGACTGCATATATGAAACTCTAAAGGTCTTCTACATCAATCATTGTGGACTGTGGGCTGGATATCTTTTCCCCAATTGAGGTCTGTGAGGTCTGCCTCCTCAGAACCAAAGGCAAGCAACAGCTGCAGAAAGCACAAGGCTCCTTATTACTATTGTCAAAGTTTAATTGTAGTCCTGAGAGCAGTTGTAGAACTTGCTTGCTTGCTTTATAAATATTAATGCCCTTTTTTCTGCATACAATCATTCCCCTGAGGAAAGAGGTTTTGGGTAGCACCACAGAGTGAGCTATGTGTAAAATCAGTGACCTATGAGGAAGAAACTAGTCCTCTGATTGTGGTTCCTCCAGCTTTGCTCTGTCAGGGTCCTCATTAAACATTTAACACAGCTTCCAGATAGTCTGCATATTTCACTGTGAGAGGAGGGAGGTACAGAAGCAGACTACAGCACAACTTGTATTGCCATCCCTTTAGGGCAGGGGTGCCCAATATGTCGATTGTGATCTACAAGTCGATCACAAAGGTAATGTGGGTAGATCACATGGCATACCTTCAGATAGTTGGAGCCAGGCCTCACACACAGCATGGCCCATTTCTTCTGTAGCCGGCAAGCCTTTCCTGAAGGCCTATGTAGCCAATAACAGAGCTCTGTAATCGGCTACAGAGGCCTTCTGGAAAGACTTGCCGGCTACAGAAGAAATGGGCCATGCCGTGTGTGAGGCCTGGCTCCAACTATCCAAATGTATGCCATGTGAAAGCCTTGCTGACCTAAGTTTTGTATTTCATTTTGACTTGGTCATTTTATAAGTAGCTCACAAGCCAAAAGTGTGGGCAGCCCTGCTTTAGGGCAAAGTTTTGAGTAAAATCCTTGCCCTGCTGGACAGCTCTCTAAATGGTTTCTGTGTGATAAGAACAGCCAGAAACTGCCAGCTGCCTTGGACTAGCCCTCACACCTTGGCAGCATTCAAAATCACTTTTCTGTTCTGCTTCCAAGAATTTCAATTATTTATATGCATTTATGATGACAGAATCAGGGGAAGAGGGGGAGGTGTGAAGCTGAGAAGAACAATTAAGAGATACTTCCTGATTTCTTAAACAAGAATAACCTAATCCAGAGGATAGGTTTATATCTGAAATCAATCCTGAGCTGTCAAGCTTTTTTTTTTAATGCTATAATAATGTCAAAAATATTCCCTGACCAAAAATATTTCCTCATTCATCAGCAATTACAGACATGTCTTCTATTTGGTGGATTAGAAAGCAGCCTTCTGAATAAAAGACACATTTTCAGACAAGTTAAGTTCAGCCTTAAAAAAAAAAGAAATTAACTTGCTTGTTTGTATACAGCTGCAATAGAATATGCACTCTGGGTCTTTTTATGTGGCTGGGAAAAAGGAAGCACTCATTCAAATATCTGATTAGCTCTGTATTTTTGCCTACACTAGGAGATACTACCTTAGAAGACAAAAAAAAAAAAAAAGCAATTACAGCCAAACTTTCTTTCTATCTCATTGTGTTCTTTACCACCTTGTGTCCATTTTTCTACCCGGGTAGCAAGCATCTTAGGCCATCAGTCTGATCCAACTGGCACAAATAATGACTCCTGCTTGAAGTGTCCACAGAAAACAGGAATCTTCCTTCTTTAATTTTCTTGTTTTATATGAATTGAATGACCATGCTTCATGAAATATGCAATCCTGAAATCATCCAACAGTCCATCCAGTCTATTCCCCAATTCCTAATGATGTAAGATTATGCTTATGTTTTAAACAACGCTCTGAAAATCAAGGCTGCCCTATTTTCCATGTTTCATCCTTATTCTAAACATTGACCAAAGATTCATGGCAAATTTTCTAGCAGAGAATTAATTTTATATTATTCATGCCCCCTATTAAAAAGGCATTATTGCCACCCAGTCAGAGATGTGATGAAGTAATATGAAATTACATGCACTGTAGGGAACCATGCCAATAACATCAAAGGAAAGGAGATCATGAATCTTAACCAGGTTGTGTGCTGCTGGAAAAATTTAACACTAAATATGATCAGTTCAGGCTTTTTACCCAGCTAACATCAAGAACTGAGAGTGTGTGTTGTATATGCATAGTAAGTCAGATCTATTAAGCGAAGAGGCAAAAGGGATTATTGAAGATAGTTGTGTTGAAAGGGAGACTATAGTTCACAGTATGGATTATTGCATCAAGGAGATTGTAGAGTAAGAAAAGGTAGCAACTTGCACATGGCTATCTCAATATCTATCACCACATGGTAACAACTTTGAGTTATTATTAATTTTATTATGTTTATACATTTTCAGGATTATTTTATTACCTGGAGATGCAAATTCTATTACCTGGAGCTGCAAAATGAAGAAATATGTAAAGCACGAACAAAATTGTACAGAAATAAGATGGAGATATGCAATGGATGAAGGTACTGATAATCTTGGAAGAGATGCTTCATCCTGCTTTAAATAAATTTGTATTATTCTAGAAGGAAAAAAAATTTCATCTTGGAGTTGTGCCTCAATCAATTTGGGCTTATATAATTGTAAGTTACAATGGTAGAAAAATATGTCTCCAATCAAATCTATCTACTAATTAATTTGCTGATGAATCATTTTTTTCTCGAAGATCAACTTAATTCTGACTATTCATACTGCAGGCATGCCTACATTGGACTATTGTAATGCATTTAAAACCAAGCTGCGACTGAAATCAATCTAGAAACATCAATAGTTTCAGAAAACTGTTATCATATTTAGTGTGGAATCAGTGATATAACTCATATAATGACAGATTCAGTTCTGGGCTCAACTTAAGGTGTTGATTACACTTTCAAACTTGATATGACACAACACCAATTTATATTCACATCTGAACTTCCTGAGATTTGTGGCTCTCTACAATATAGTATCTCATTAACAATGGAACAAGAGTTAGTAAAAATGAATAAGAAGACACTTTCAGTTGGACTGCTCAGCCTTCTAATGGAGGTTTATTTGATGTCATTACAGTCTATTATCAGTCTCTTAAATTCATCTTATTGCAGTGTGCATTATTTAGTTAAAGCACATGGGTGTATTTTATATATGGCTTCTTGAGAGGTTTTGCTGTCTATGTATTACCATGTTATGGTAGCATTTTAAATGGTTTGTTTTGGGTTTTAGATTTTTATTTTGTAAGCCACCTTACAAAGATGTGCTTCTGAAATAAAGTAATATAAAAATGTGGAACTATTGGATGAATCAGATAATTGTATAAGGAGATATGTTCCTTGATTCATTCATGTGTCTCAATATCCTGGAACAAAGATTAGTCAATTTCTTTTAGGTCATTCATATTCACATGTAAATCATGCAAATATTGACCCAGTACAATGCCAACATCAAAGATCTACAATATTCAGTCATGAGTTATCAAGAACACTGCTTCCAAATAACTGCCAATGTCTTGTTTCTCTGCTTCTTCCTTAGTGCTAGCCTGAAGATATTTTTAACTGCCATTTTTCAGTCAGATCTTTATAATGCATACTTATAATTTCCTTCTCATATGTCCCAAAGGTACTTTTTCAAAAGGCAACATTTTCCTTGAAGACATTTTGCTTCAGCGAAACATCTTCAAGGAAAAACAAAGGAAGTCCAGTTGCCTTTTGAAAAAGCACCTTTGGGACAACCATGACTTGGATGACTGAGAATTTCCACAGACATTCCTTCTCATATATTAAGAAGACAAGGGAGATTCATTTGATCAGACTTTCTAATAACTGCTTTGAGCCTTTGGTATTAAGTTTTGTCTGTACTATAGTTCCAATTATTGGTTTTATACACTCTACAAATTAGAGGTTGCCAATTACTAGTTAGACTATGAAAAATATGGTAACATTTCTAACATGCATTCTCCTTCTATTTCTGGGAGGTTTCCCCAAGAATGATATAAATTTGGTCAAAGCTTCCCAGAAACTCAGTATAACATGAGTAGGAGTAAATCTTTACTGTAACTCAATTGTTACAAATAATGTAGTGTAATATAAAGCCAAATCCTGAATTTATATTTTCCCTGGCTTCAAAAATAATGTTTTCTCTATGTGTGTTCCACTATGTATAATAGCAAATTGGTTATTATTTCTTCTCCTATACTTGCTTATAAATATTCTGCATACCAGCCCTGGAAAATTTACCTCTACTAATGGAACCCTGGCAATTTCTGAGACAAGATGCTGGAAGGCAAAGGAACAGCACTCATGAAATGTTATCCTTGATGCCAATATAAGTACTACATTCTTTATGTTTTAACCCATTTCAATTAGAAATATATCTATTAACTGTAAATTAGTTGATCTTCCAAGGAGAGGAAAAACTGCTTCCACATGCAAGGGACCAATTCCTCTGTAATTATAGTTTTCTTTTAAAAAATCCATTTATTGTACTGGAATGACACTTTTGATAATTAAATTCCTTTGCATGTATAAATATGTATTATATTAGCATTAGTGAATATTTCTAGGTTTTTGAATACAATTCTTGCCACAGAGTCATTACTGTTAAATGCTGCAGTGTTTTAGTCATGTAAATATTTGTAACAGATTAAAAAAATCTGTAAAAAGGAGCAAAGAAAAAAAGAATATTTAAAAGCATGAAAATTCCCATATCTGTTCCATCATCTCCTTGGACTTAGATAAGACCTACCTTATCTGCTGTTATGCAATTGGCCATTTCCATCCAGACTTGATTATCTTAACACAAGGTCACCTTTCCCTCCTATAGATCCTTTTCATTCTGCATTGTGAGCAGCAATCTCACCTGGGCCCATCCTCTTCATTGCAACCCAAATAAGTTAATCACAGATTAGAATTTTCAGGAAGGCAGACAAAAGGAAGAAACTGGGATAAGATAAATCAGGATAAAGGTGAACTGGATGAGATGAGGCAGTGCTCCATAGGTCTGTGCAAAGCAGGCATTGCATACTGCTAGAAATGTAAACTCCACTTTAAGTTCTAGCAGTAATACAACCTGCCTTAGTATTCAAAGGGAATCATTAGAGGTTGGGCTGATCAACCTCAACCATCTGTTTTCTTTTGAAGCAAGGAGCTTTCATGCACAGGCAGGAGATCCCTGAAGGGCAGGAGAAGCAACCGCAGCAAAGCCACATGGATGTCTCAGTCCAATAAATGAAATACTGCACCTCTTCATTTTACAAATCTGCATCAATGTGATAAGTTGATCAAATAAGCCTCACATTGAATTAGCCCATCACAACTCTGTATTGTTTTTTTTTATTTATAGTAGTGTGTATATATGTGTATTTGAACTGTCTTTTGATCTTTGAACTAGTGAAGTGGGGCTCGTTTTATGAAGAACCACTATAACTTAAGTTGGAGATCATGAAATAGATATGAGCAGTCTGGACAGGAGCCTCTTTTAATTGCTTTAATTCCTATCAAGTCTGATGACTTAGAAAGGCTGTTAAATCTAAGGTGAACTTCGCCAATCTTCTGCCCTTCAGATGTTTTGAACTATAATTCCCTTTATCCAAAATGAATGTCTACACCAGTCAACAGTTGTAATAGTTGTAATCTACAATGTCTGGTGAGTGTAAGATTATGAGGTACTGCGCCATGCATAAACTTCTTCACCTTCTTTAAACTAACAACATATTTAGAACATGAGAAATGTTTTATAGACAGGTGTTCTTTGCTTAACAACCACTCTTTCACTGACTAGTCAGACTTACGATGGTGCTGAACAAGTGGTAGTTACATTTGTGTTGAAAGCAGCAGCTCCACAGTGTCCTGTGATCGCCACTTTCAACTTTCTACATTGCCTTTGTATAAGCTAAGTCAATGGGGAAGCCAGAAGACATCACAAATGGTGGCCATGTGAAGTCCTCAGTTAATGACCCATGGTGATTTGCTTACCAAAGACAACCAGGGTTGCCAGAATCTACATTGCAAAGCAGTGCAGTCAAGTAATGTTGTGCTTTACAATTGCATCATCACTTAGCGATGGAATTCCAGTAGCCCTGGTTGCCATAGTTAACCAAGAATGACCTGCATAGTGTTTTTCCCCGTGGAATACCCCTTTTACATGTTGTTATTATGGAGACGCACAAGATGACACCACAGGATCCCTTGCCACTTTGTAATTCCCGGCCCCAAAATTTCTACTCATGTCCCATTGCTGGCAGTAAGAGCCAGTAATGTTTTAGTGACGTTTCACTGGGAGTCAGGGTATCCCTAACAGACATAGATTAGGTGACAAAAAAGATGGCTCATTTTTCTTGCCTTCACTGGAGAAAGAAGAGGGGAAACAAAACCAGTGTGGGGAAGTCAAAGTTAATCTGATTTGAAAATAAGTCTGAAGAAGAAACAGTAAGCCAACTCTTATAGGAAACTATGCAACTCTCTTATCCCTAATGGGAAAGGCATCTGCTTGGCTTTTTGCCTGGGGATCTCCAGGATCTCATCCCTCTAGGTTGGAAGATCAGCTATTAAGTAATTTGGCTGAACATCAAGAACAAATAACTTACTATAAGAGGTGATATTTGCATCTGTCCAAAATAACTTTATGAACTATTTCTGATTCTGTCTCCATATCCAACATTATTGGAGCCAATTTGGGGTAGTGATGAAGGTGATGACTTAGAAACCAGGTGACAGGGAGTTCTAGGCCTCCTTCAGACATGACATCCTCCTGGGTGAGTTTGGGCCACTCACACCTTGTCTAAGTAGAACCCACCTCACAGTTGTTGTATGTAGAATAGTGAACAGGGTTGTCCGATATGTCTGCTGCCTTGAGTAGATAATAATACATGAAAAGTAGAATAAAAGTTTAATAATACTACAAAAATGCCAAATGCAGCTTGAATACCTGACTGACTATGTGATGAACCATAAAGATAATAAAGTTGAAAAGAGACAGAGGGGCTAATTCGGCTGCACAAGACCAAACCTAAAGAACAAATGTGTACAAAGCCAGAATTGAGAAGACAACAACACATAACGTGCAGAACACATATGCAAAGAAGCAGAAGAAACAGTGGACCACCAAGTTACCTGCTGCAAGAAGATGGCCCAGACTGATTATAAACAATGGCGTGAGAAAGGAGCATGGTGCACTGGAAGATCTAAAAGAAATACCATTTGCCTGCAAGCAAGAACTGGTGGGACCATAAAATACAGAAAGCCATAGAAAGTGAAGAAGCTAAAGTATTTTGGGACTTTGCAATCCAAACAGACAGGCATCTGACATATAACAAGGCACCACACTTAACAATTGTTGATAATAAAGACAAAAAAAAGTCTGAATGGTGGATGTGGTAGTACCTGGAGAGAGCAGCAGAGAAGAGAAAGAACTGGAGAAGATAACATAATACAAAGAGCTGCAAATAGAAATGGAATGACTGTGGGAAAAGCAAAGGCAGTACCAACAGTAATAGGTGCCTTGGGTGCAATCCCAAAATAACAGGAGCACCACTTGAACATCATCAGCATTCACCATCGATCAACTGCAAAAAAAAAACAACCCCAGTTTTACTCAGGAATAACTTATACCCTGTGACAATACTTGTAACACTGTAAAACACCAACATGTGCCTACCCCAAGTCCTTGGGAAGGACTCGATAGGTGGATAAAAATGCCAAATCCAGTGTGAACATCTGGCTGACTATGTGATGAATTGTAATACTAATAATCCATTTTTGGATTGATATGAGCAGCAGCAGAAACACTCCCCTCCACACACTTTTTATTGTACTTTAAGATTCGTAATTTCTAAATGAAATATCATTGTGGCAAACTACGATAAAGGAAGGATTTTTAAAAAGACACTTTGGTCCAAATCTTTCCAAGGTAAATAACTCAATGGATATTGGGATACACTATCTCTTACTTTCAAGAAATCTTGTATAGAAAGAAGTAATGTGTCTTATTCTGCACATCTAAAAAGAGATATAAATCATATCTAACGGTATAATTTAAAGCGTCCCATCTTAAAGTAGATTGGCAATCCAACTTCTTTCCAAAATAGAGAGCAAACATGAATAATCCCAATGAAAATAGAAATGGCCTTGCATTTTAGCTTTTGCACTCCAAATCTCTACAGTAAAAAAACAATAACAAGTTCTTTGGAGAAAGAAAATAACACCAAATAGCTTATAGGTTTTTCTGTTCTGAATGTCCACATCTTCTTCAGTGATGTTTTACATATTGTGGAGTACATGTTAAAATGTAACTTATACAGCAAATATAGCTGAACTGTATCTTATAATATATGGAGTGGTATAAATTGGGGTAGCAGGGTGAATCGCAGCATGTTTCTGCCAGCAATACAATGTGGGGGAAAAATGCACAATAAGCATTGCACATATTACAGGTCAGAAACAGGTACCCTACCCACTCTTACAGAAATCTGAAGAACTGGTTTAGACAAAAAAATATTTTATGCTTATATATTCTTAATCCCTTATGACATATTTAGCTGCTTTTGAAATTGATGGACATTTTAAAGCAATTTCTGGGTATGGCAGAGTAAACTGAACTTTTTTTAAGGGATTAAAATCTAATGAACAAGTGAATAAACAAACAAATAAACCTTCAAGGTCAGAACTTTGTTCAAACTACATATGATTATGCATCATCATTAGCCCCCCAAAAAAACCTTGGAAGATTGAATCTGAGTGAAATAAAGTGACTGTGATATACAACACTGTACAAACACAATCATAGGAAGGGCATTCTAGATGCAAGGTTTTAATGTCCCACTCTAATTGTTCACCAACTGATTATTTTGCTCTGATTATGCATGCTATTTACTGACCAGACAGTACAGTTCTTCCTGATGGTGAGCTAATGGCTATTCTTTATGGATATTCTACTAAAAGAGAAGTGGTTGTAAATTTGGAACCTATCAGAAATCTGTATTTTAAATGCACATTTGTCAATGCTCAAAGTACAAAGAGGCAACAGAATTATGTTTACTTTCTCTGCCTCTCCCTTTGATAATGCTTTTTACAGAGTTATTGGTAGCATGAGTGGTTCAGTTTTGATAGTCCTGGAATAATAATAATTTCAAGTATCATTTCACTGCACTTTCAAGCCTTTATCTTCTCATTAAAACAGGGGAAAGTGCCCAGCATTTATCTTTTTTCTATACAAATTTCCCTTAATATCTGTGGACTAATTGAGAAGAAAGCTAGGGGAGGGGGGAGCCCCTCCTTTATCTACATTCAAACAGGCACTTCTCCTCTTACTCTGCTTGTCCTTTTTAAATAGAGTTTCTCCATGGCAGCCTTACTGCCTGTCCTTTAAACCCTGCTCCTGTTAAATTCATCACTGATATAGTAGTCAGATCCTTGGGGACTTGAAAGATAGCAGCAATTATATTATCTCCATCAATCTTTATCACCATGTCAGTCTCTGATCCTCTCTGGAAGGTTAAGAGCTAAGAGGTAAGTCCGGGGGTATTTCCCCCCCCCTCCCGCGGTCCCCCCCCCCCTTCGGATGAAGAAACCATCTTCTGATTTCAAGTGTTTCCGCGATGGAAGATTCGCTTTAGCAAGAA
The DNA here is from genome assembly GCA_032468195.1 of Cerberus rynchops. NCBI lineage: Eukaryota > Metazoa > Chordata > Lepidosauria > Squamata > Homalopsidae > Cerberus > Cerberus rynchops. The sequence continues at coordinate 119,913 of JANHFJ010006880.1, read as the reverse complement.
TGTGTTCCTTCTTTCTTACCCAAGCTGGGGTTAATTTTAGCTGCCTGGTCTCACCTGCCGCTCGACTGGGGAGGACACAGGCAGGACGCACGACAAGAGCTATTCCGGGAGACTGCTAACACCTGACAGCATCAAAGGAATTTTACAGCGAAGGGGCGGGATCTAGACCACAGAAGGAAAAGGCGAGTGTCTGCGAAAGCAACAGTTTCGTTCCTCTTACGCCCCAGGAACCTTGGCCTCCGCCCCTTGTTAAAATCCCAAGAATGCGAACCTCTAGCGACCCTCCCTGAGGGGTCCGTGCCCCGCGGCTTAAGGATAACAGAAAACCGAGGTGGTTTGGCTCAGCACCGCTATAAAGATCCCGAGACAGATCGGCGGGGAAGCATCCTGTGCCAGTAGCTTAAAAAAGGACCTTTTATATGTGTGTGTGAGAGCGGGTATCAAATACAGGTAAAACAAATGTTTTAATATAGAAACATAAAAAGGAAGGAGCCAATCCCGAGAAGCCATGTGCGTGAAAGAGCCCCCTTGGTAGTTTATGGCTGGGAGCGGCAGAGGGCGTGCCACTCAGCGAGGCAAAGACGCTACCTCGGCTGCAGTGCCGGCTCCGCCCCGCAGGCGAAGTCTGACCGTGCTCGGAGAAGCGCCTTGCCCGCCGCAGCGAGGAGATGCGCTGCGCACGCAGACCCTTCTCTCTCCCGGGAACCGCGCACCATTCCCGAAAGCCCGCCGGGAGACACTGCCCAGCCCTTCCTCTTGCTCGCCGGCCTTTCTCCCCCTTATAATACAAAGGCGGTCAGCTATTATCCGCCGCCCCCCCCCCCCGGTGTTTCCGCCTATTTTGAACCAGCCGGGCTCGAAGCCCCCCTTCTTGTCCACTCTCCCTCTGACCGCTTGCAAGCGGACTCGGGTCTGTTTCTTCTCCGGGAAAAGGAAGAGCGGGGGTTTCTGATTCGGGCATCCTGGAGGCGCTGAGTTAGTCCACATCCGCCTCCCCACGTTAGCTCGGGTCAGAAGGTCTCTTCGGGCCCTTAAGGGCAAACTGCAGGAACCAGCCATGATCTGAGGGGCTCGCCGTCCAATATCGGCGGAATTGATCAGCCCCCGGTTGAAGCGAGCGAGCACGCGTGCGTTTCTCTTGGCTGGGAGGCTCTTCGGGCCTGAAGTGCTCTCCTAATGAAAGGAAACTAAAAGGATATCAAAGCGTCTCCGATAAGGTGGCCTTTATCTAGGAGAGGGTGGGGTAGGAATCTCACTCTCTCTTGCACACAACAATCCCTAATGGGTTGTTACACTGCTCTCCCTCTCTCACAAACACACAAAATTTGTCTCCTGGAGTCAGCGGAGCAAATACCCCCATACTGATTCAAACTGTGGCATTGGCCACAGTTTGCAGCAGGCAAATTCGTTCCTAAAATAGGCAGACAATCTGGGTGGCAGTGTATGAATAAGTAGCAACAGGGTCAAGGATTGTTTGAACACTTACTATTTGTGACCAACAGGTATTTGGGTTCCTCAATATGGTTGCTTTTTTTCCCCCCAGCAATATTTTAATTAAAAGGAATGTTTATTCTGGACTTGTTAATCTATAATGAGCAATCTTGCCAACAGCTAACTGATTTTTTGGATCCTGTAAAGCATTACAGTAAAGGCAAAAGTGATAATTTAAACCTGTTATCCCTGGACCACTTTGTCATAATTTGGCATGCCCTCGCTCAAGCCATTTCAGACAACATTTGATGGTTGATCTAATGACAATTTATGCATCAGTTGAGTACATTTCTTGGCAATCAAGCACAGGAAGAGGGGTGGAATTATTTTTGACTCATAAATGGGGGCAATAGGCAACATGGTATTAATACACATGACACCTTTTCTACTAAGACCCTTTCATTCATTTCCATATGATTGGGAAAACTTCTGGTGAATTTCTAACCACCCAGCCTTTTCATTTTGTAAACATCTGATCAAACAAGGAGTAAAGTCTTTTTACAAAGTATAGCTAGCAAGGGGTTGAAACCAATACTGGTATTCTTCAAGTTACAATAAGGTGCTTAATGACAGTTTGAAGTTATGATGGCACTGAAAAAAGATCCCCAGGGTCCTGTTATCAGGATTTGGGCACTTGGTAGACAATTCACATTTATAATGGTTGCAGTATCCTGCAGTTGTGATTGTGATTTTCTCAGATGACCTCCAATTAGCAAAATGAGAGAAGCTAGATTTCCCTGTGTAATTCACTTAATGACTGAGTGATCTGCTTAAGAACTGCAGTAAAAATGATAAGCAAATCATTACTGAACCTTATTTTATTAACCACAACACACACTTATCAACATTCACTTGGTCACAGCACTTAGTGACCAAAATCCAATTCTGGACATAAGTTGAAGATATGTTAAATGGCTACCAGCCTCCCTCCCCCCCAGTACTCAGATGTATCATGCAAATGAAAGGAATGATGGCTATATTTCTGGAGAGAATTGGGGGGGGTAGAACAACTGGAACCCAAAAATGGCCACCCTAATGCTATGGCTGCAAGGAGCAACAGGAAGAATGCTAAGTTTGCAGGAAGAAAGGAGGGGCAGGAGTGGGGGAGAGCAGGTGGATTTGGGAAGAAATTGTGTGCAGATGTGAAATAGAATAGGAGTAATCCTGAGTAATGCAAGTGAGATGCAAATCTCCCTTTTGCTATGCATGATTACATCTAAGATCTTGATGATTTATCCTTTACCGTCACTGGTTGGCTTTTCTATGGAATGTTTGTTGTTTTTTACTAGCTCAGTGACAACAGTGCCACTGTGGCACTGTCCATTACACATCTTTAAGCTTTTCAAAAGGTTGAAAATCTGATGCAGCTTTATGAGTAAGTTTCAGTAGTACAGCTAGCATCTTCTATTCTTTCAATTTATTCTTCACAAAAGCAATTCTGCCGAGAATCTAAAAGAGGGAAATGTAAACGCAACAAGATGGCCATGTCTAGCTTCCATTTGCTCCCTGTAAATTACTTCTTCACTTCTACTCCTGCTTATCACTTTTGTGTTCTGCATGTGTTAATTATGTGGTCAGTTTTTTCCACACATTGCTTTCTCCTCCCCCTCTCCCTTTACATATTTATATAACCTACTAACTCAATCGGCTCTTCCTTCTTTCCTAAATCCCACACTTTCCACAACTCTTGTGATAATTCTGTAATTCATTGGCATGTAGCCTGCACCTGAGTTGATCTTTACTTGTTGCTAATGCTTGAAATAAACTCCATGCCACCACATTTTTGCAGATACTGAAGTAGTGTGAATTGAACCATATTTCCAATTGACATATAAGTGAAGCTAAAATTAATAATACAAAGCCTAGGCATCTACAAAGACCTGAAGTTAGTGTGTAACATTTTCTGATTAATGCAAATGTAACAGTGGCAGTTCTTGGCTTAAAACCATTCATTTAATAACTGTTCAAAGTTACAAAGCACTGGAAAAAAACCTCACAACTGGTTTCAACCTTCACAGCACCTGCACAGTAATCTGGCCAAATTCCAGGCGCTTAGTAACCAGCATGCATTTACAATTGTTGAAGGGTCATTTTCACTGGTTGATGCCACTTCCCAGTTACCTTCCATTAAGTCAATGGATGAAACCAGATTCATTTAACTACGACTTGATTTGGTGTTCACCAATTAACAATTGATGATTTGCTAACAGAACAGAACAGAATTCTTTATTGGCCAAGTATGATTGGACACACAAGGAATTTGTCTCTGGTGCATATGCTTAGGTCATAACATTGCCACAATTCACTTAACAACCATCTTGCTTATCTTCTAGTCTTAATTGTGGTCCTAAGTTGAGGACTACCTGTATTCATTTCAGCCTTGACCACAGAATCTGTATGCCAGATAAGACCTTTTTATCCCCAGTAAATTTAGCATTCTATATTCCTGTGTGACAATGCAATGGCCACATACCATAAACAAGAGGACATCCATCTGCTGTGTCAAAGATGATCAAATGAGGACAAAAGGAATTTGGGAGAAACAATTATTTTGAGCTAGAAATTCACAATGTTTAAACAGGGCTGATGTGACCTCTCCTGATATTTTATTCTCTGATTGTTGAAATAAAGTATCAGTTATTTCCATCCAGAGTAACAAGGAGAGAGTGAAAAATGATGCTTTTCTTAATCAGCTATCAATCACCAACTGACCAATCTGATCCGTATCTTGCTTTGGAATAGTAATTGAACATATTTGGAATCACCAGACCGGGAAAGGCTGATCAGTCTTTAGTCTACAAATCTAAAATGCAGTTGTGTATGACATCACACAGCCTATATCCTACTGGTGGCAGTTGCATTCTATTTTCCCACATGCTCACTGAATTTGTTTCTGAATAGGTCAAGCTTTCTTATATTTTATCCCTGCTGTAATAGGGATTGGGCCTGCAGCCCAAAACCAATAAGCAGCAAACAGATCATAATAGGTGGGAGCAGGCAGCCCTGTTATTTCTCTTTCTTTCCGGTAACCAGGCTCTGAGTGTATCTGTATAAAAGACAGAAGTCTATTGCACTGTATGCATTTATGACAGTGTGTGTAATTTCTATGTAACAAAGCAATCCATGTGTGAGAGAGAAAGAGAAGGAGAGAAAGAAGTTACAACTGGGTATCCAACTGGATACAGACATGCATGCACTCAACCTCTACCCCTCACCCACTAGCTCATAGTCCTTAAAGGCTAGGAAGGTTGGCTGGCCATGCCAGTTCTTCAGGCTTGAAATATGTAATCTAGCTATCATAATGTTAAGGTTTTCAAATTTATTGTTTTGTTTTGGATAATTTATGATATATGCTGTGAAGAAAGCTTGGACTTAATTCCTATCTATTCCGGATGGATTTCCAAAGTCACAAACAGAAATGTGTAATTACATTTGGAGTACCACATTGCAAATAATTCATGCAGAAGGATGAAGTTTCTTTCTGTTCCCCTACCAATCCCATTTCCCCCTCCCATGCACTTTCTGTGCTAGTGCATTTACAAACTCCATCTTTACTTGTATGTCTCTCTAGAAGAAAGTTTCACTGAAATCAATGAGATTTATGAGCAGAAAAGCTTAGAACTGTTGTACACAAAATGAGCCCTGGAACTCAGCTATCAACCAGAATTAGACTCATTAAAAAACATTCAACCTAAGATTGTTCATATAACATTAGAGAATGAAATAAAATACATTAAAAATAAAAGTGGTTGGTCATTAATTAAAGCGCAGTGCTCCTAGTGCATTGATTTCTGTATGATTGAGTGCATTGATTTCTGTGGCATACTACAGTTTTAAAAACATAGATTTTCTTATGTTACAACCTTTAAAGAATCTGTATGTGTGAGGACAATTTGAATTCTGAGAGAGATGGTATACATATACATTACCTTAAAAAAATCTATCAGTTAGTTATTAGTTAAGATGTAGGGAGAGGATCTGCAAGTAAACAGGTGGTAGAAACAACTTCAGTTTTCAACACATCAAGAAAGATGAACAAGCATCACTATGCTATGAAATTCCCTTGAGCACAGCTAGCCATTGTCGACAGCTACTGTGTTAACTACTGGCTATACAGTTAATATTGGAATAATTATCTTTACTGAGAAAGATATATGCAGACTTTAGAGAACAGAGTCTGACCTTCATTGATGAAGAACAGAGTT
>JANHFJ010006877.1:52848-66816 GCA_032468195.1 Cerberus rynchops | reverse complement strand
GAATGAATGAATGAATGAATGAATGAATGAATGAATGAATGAATGAATGAATGAATGAATGAATGAATGAATGACATAGATAGGAGTTCTATTGTCTAGACTGAGAATTTGTAAGAGAAAAGATTCATGGTTAAAGAAACCAGGCTAGAAACCAGAAGTCCTGGGTGACTTTAGATCAGCCACTCTCTCTCAATCTAAGAAGAATGTAATGGCAAATCACTTCTGAAAATATTGCCAAGAGTGACTCCAAAGCACACATAAGATGCCACTTGTGGATTGACTTAACTAAGTAATTGCCTACTGTTTGTGTCAAGAGGAGTCTGTAAAAATGCTCCTATTAAGGGCACTTTTGCTGTCTGGCAAGAAACACAACAGAATTTAAAATGGGTGTAAAGAAAGACCTAATGCTGGCCTTAGAGTATTGGAGCTGATAGTAAAGTGTTATCATGGGGTAGAGTCCCACTCTGCTTTTTTCTCCTCCAAGAGAAAGCAAATGAATAGTCAAAGCCACCCTAAAGAAAGCTGATGGGCTGCTGTCTGTGCAAATGAACCTTTGAGAAATTCCCCTCTTCCCAAAACATAATTTCTTTGAATGGTGATGGTGATGAGTATTTCCATTTGCCCTGTGGGAGAATATGTAAGACTGACTAATAAATCAGAAGTTGATATTTAAGCATTTTTCTTTAGTTAGCAAATCTGGATATACTCATGCCATAACCAAAAATGTGCTCTTCACCAAAAGGGAGACTGAATGAGCATACTCTTACAAGCTCCTTAATTGAAGACAGAAACCATAAAGAAGATTGTTACAAAATAAAAGGATGTCCCAATTTAATCAGGCCTGTAGTCTGCCTAGTTCATAAGCATCCCCAGTTTTTCTCTTCTTTTGGATATGGTGGCTGGGCTAGGGTGACCCCTAGAGGCCAGCCAAAGACAAATTAAATTCTGACTTTGCTGACATCTTGTGGCAAATATTTCTGCAGCCCAGATATGGCAACCCTAGACCAGGTAAAGTAGGAGTTATACTTCCTCTCTGCTTTTATATCTATCCCATCCTGCAGATCCTCTTTCTTATCAGTAGCAGATCATAAGGTTTTTTTTTTCTTGTAGCCAGTCACTGATTGGAACATTCTTTTCATCTTTTTTTCCCTTTTCTTTTAGTTTTTTTTGTTTTTTGCACTTGTGTTTCCAAGGCATAGAATTTAGGACAATGTGGTTCAAGGCTGGTATCATCACAGCTAATCTCTTTTACTGGTCATGTCACCTACACCAGGTTTGCAATGTTTTCTAGAAAGGGACAAGGCAGGAAATACTGCTCAGATAAGGGAAGGCATATTCATCTAGCTCTGTAAGTTTTCAGCAAGAACATTTTACCCAGTCCATTAACTTTTGAACAGTCAAAGTTTGGAACCAGGAGCCTCTTCCTATTCTTCATCCTTTGAGCTATGGTTCCATTGATTTGGGAGAGGAATTGTTCAACTCTCTTTAGCTCTGTTTCTCTTGGAATCTGATTTCTGGTGCTGCCTTATCTACCTGCCATTCCTTGCATGAAGGACCGAAAACGCCACATGCCTCTACTGCCAGCAATGCATTTCTCAAGCAGCCACTGATCGGCCTTTTTCCATCGCAACATCTCCGCTGCAAAACAAAAGCAAAGACAATGTCACCAGAGAACATTTTTGCAGGGGTGGAATGGGGTCCTGCCCCGTGGCTTAGAAATTACTTGTTTTGTACCAAAGGGATAAAATTGTGTGTGGGGGAGAAGGCAGGTCATCAGCTGGGCTTGTTTTCTCTTTCTCTTTCCTACTGAAAAGGCCTAGAATTAGCTTCCATATCAGCTGAGCCAATGTATTTATTTAATTATGCCTGGCTGTCCACTGAAAACCCATCATTTGCTTCTTTCTATGTTAATACAATTCAGAATTATAAGATCAAAAGTTTGGGCAATGATGGAGCATGCTCTGTAACAAGACCCATCTCTCTGTTTTTAATTTGAACCGCTTTCATTGGAAATGTCTGGTAAATGGTGATCTTTTATATAGCAAAATCTGCCTTGAATAACTGTAACTTTAATGAGAGGATTAGCTTAAGTACATTTTTGCATAAAGTGTAAAGATATAATGTGGCAGAATGCAACTATTTCTTGAACAAATGTATAAGCTTGGAGCTGACTATTTTTTATTTTTGTCTTCTTTTATTTCTGGTGACTGCTGGAAAAGTTGCTACATTTTTCTGGCAAGGTTTTTTAGAAGTGATTTGCTATGACTTTCTTTCTAGAGTAGAGAGAAAGTGACTGGCCCAAAGTCACCACACTTGCTTTTTGCCTAAGGCAGAAGTAGAATTCATGGTTCCCCAGTTTCTAGGCTAGTGTCTTAACCACATTACAAAACTGAGTCTGTGGGAGTTGATTTAGTGACAGTTTCTTGGTGACAATATGTAACATATTGGAGGATGTGAACCAGATGGGAAGGGCTTATTGCTTAATAAAATGTGCCTTCTCTGCCTTGTCACACTCACAACATTTAGAAAATAAGACTAAGATTAATGTAATACACAATTGCTGCTGGGTAAATCACTGGTTCCTTTCTGACTGTTGGTCTAGTAAAATAGCTACTTACTGAACAGAATATATAACTCCTTAAGCAAGACTAACAACAAAACATCAGCATGATCCATACTTAGCAATGGAAAGTTTTTGCAGAATTTCTATTGAGTTCAATTCACTTTGGTTGGGACAGCAGTAGAAAGTAGAGCTCTGTAGTGCTTAAAACAATGCTGGAGTGCAAGTATAGTAACTGTCTGCAAATCTGGAAAGTGGCCATGTCTCTTTCTAGACTTGTGTGACAAAAAAACAAAGGTGCAATTCCAGAAATAATAAGGACTGCAATAAGGACTTGCAGTCAGGTGCTGTATTCATACTTCTGCACATTCTGAAGTTTTTAGAGTCACATTCAAAGCTGTGCTCTTAACAGTGACTGAAGGGCCTTCTATTAAATGGCTCTATATTAAAGTGTCAGCTACATGGTCTTTAGCCAGCAGGAAAATCGATGGTCAAAAAATTGCTATTTAACCCTATCCTGACTCTTTTGCTCCTGCCCTAGTTTGCCATTGGATGGTAGAGAGCTGGTTCTGGATATACAGGCTAGGTTATGTGAAATCATTGGTTAATCCATCGCTTGGTTCCCCACTCCTTTTTTGGGGGGTCAGCAGTTGATGTAACCATCTGCCAATCAAAGCATTATGATGGAGGAATGTTTTTGTCAGATACTTAGAGCCCTTGGAGTAGTTTTCTCTGGCAACCTGGTACTTCCCTCAGTGCATAGAATAACTGATCCATGGGGTGGGAAATCTGCCTCGTGAAGCATAGTCCCCCACTTTACTCAACAGCTCTTGACAACTAACTTGTTTTGACTGTGAGCTTAGCCCAGTACTAAATCCGTGTTCAGAAGATGCCCATTTAGCCCTTAATCATTAAAGTGCTTCATAATAGACATGTTCTTCTATTGTATTGGGTAGTTTGCCACCTTGAATCATATGTTCCATGGGACTGAATGTGGGTTCCCACTGCCCACCAAAATGCTAAACCCACAGTCAAAACAAGTCTGCCAGACAACTAATGGCTAGCATGGCTAATTCTGAGTGTGAGTTTTGTGCTCTTTCCATCAAGGAGGCAGTTGAGCAGCTTATGTGTGAACTTTGGGAAATAATGGGCCCTTTCATTCAATCCATTGTCATTTCTCCAGAAATCTGCAGCTCTTTGGCTTTACCCATTTCCATTAGAACTTCTTCCACTGGGATTGTTGAGTTAGTATGCTTGTAGGAGTAGTAATAATATTATTGCTTTTGAGTAGTTGTTGGAAAATTTCCCTTTCCCCTGGACAATTTCAGAGACATTGTCTATCCTACATCTCTGCCCAAAAATAAGGTGCTCAGTTCCCAAAAATTCCACCTTTATCCCCCCCAAAAAACCCCATGTCCTGTCTATGTTAACTTAATACATTTAGCTTCAACTCTCACCTGCCTCTGGAGAGCGGATGAAACTGACAAGCTCCTCACAGAGTACATAGTGAAGAAACAGATTTGTTTTGCAGAAGAAAGGCAGCCGATGCTTCTCCATCCAATTCAACAAGCCTTTGTACTTTGATACCTGCATGAACCCCCAAAAGAGCAATGAAACATTAAAAAAAATAATCTGTGTGAGCCAAAGATTAGCACATTCTGAAATGCAGGGAACCTTTATGGCTTGTTTTCTAGAGGACAGGTGACCACATGTGAGTGATTCAGTCAGAAGAAAATGATTAACCATGATTTAAAATCTCTTTGTACCTGAGATTAAGCATACCTATAGTATGGAACCAGTATCTTGTGATTGCCATGGCAATGACACAAAATTTGGCTACCATTCTGGAGACTTCTCAATGCCGATGATATAGAAGTCAGAAATACCGGACCTGAATGTATTCTAAGTTCAGAAGAATATAAGAAGAGTAAAGAGTATGAATTAAGAAATGAAAGAAGGAAAACAAGTATATTGTGTGCATGTAGAGGTAAAGGAAAGGAAAAGGAGAAATACAACTGAAACTGTAGATGAGTGACAAAAAACGTGGAACAAGCAGATGAATTTGTGTACCTTGCTAAATAGTTTACTAAATTCGGAGACAGGATGGGTGAACTAGATTTAATAAACCTTATTTTCTTTTCTCTTATTTCCTCCTTTTATTTCCTTTAGTTTAATGCTAGAGTGACCATTCTGATTCATGGAAACTAAAGGGTATTCTGGCTCGATAGCCATAAACTATAGGACGGTGACTTCTGAAATAATCACACAGAACTGAAGAAGCTTCTTGGATAAGAAGCAAAATATCTTCAAGGAAAAACAAAGTCCAGTTGCCTTTTGAAAAGCACCTTTGGGACAATCACATCTGCCCCTAAAAAGAGAACATAAATAGAAAGAATTTTGGACATTATGTTGAAAAACACTAATTGTTACATGCAGGTTGTTCTGAGTTACACAAAGAAGTTGTTGATATAAGGCATAGGTGTATATGCCTACAAATTCCAATTCACACCATAAAACATACTTCAAAGAATTGACCCTAAAAGATACTGTGAGTATATTCTGATCAAGCATATTCTTTCTGTCTTGATTTGTGCTGAGATGTTTTTAATATACTTTCAAACATTGTTTGTGCTTTAATCTTATGGAAAAGAATTACTACTACTAATGACAATGATTAGACTACAAGCCTGTATTGAAGCTACATTTCACATGCTATATTTCCCAGATTTTGAATAAACCAATGACGTCCATCATCTAGTACATAATTCTACAACACTGAAAAATCATACCTGGTTGCATGGTAATTCTGGCCACAGGTACCACTGACGCGTTCTGCAAATGAAAAGAGGTGTCTGACCAAACACCTACAGAGAGAGACGAAGCAGAGGGGTGATATACCAAATTAACACATCTAGCTATGCCTAACCAGCCATATTATGGCTTAGCATGGTATAAGAACCCAGCTGTATACAGGCAAGGCTTTCTTAGCAAAGCTGCTATTTAGGCTCAGATATTGGTGGGCTGTATCTCCCTTTCTCACGATTACTGGGTATATTGGGTATTGCTGAGGTAACCTCATTGAGAGGGGGGTTCACATTCTGGTTGACTGCAATTAATAATCTATGTTTAACAAATAAAATCAGGGTTAAAAATTGGCAATCGTTCTTAAGCAAGTGGAAATTAAAGAAAAGGGGGTTTCAGTTTCCATAGATATGGACACACATATTTTCTTTTTCCCCTTAGGCGCCTATGGGGAATCAACTTCAGTGGGCTTTTTGAAACACAACCCATTGCTCAAAAGAACATAGGTGGAAAATGGGAGAAGAATATACAGGCAGTCCTCAATTTAACACCACAATTGAGCCTAAAATTTCTGTGGCTAAATGAGACATTTGTTAAGTGAATTCCCCCCCCCCATTCTATGACCTTTTCAAAGTTGTTAAGCAAATCACTGAAGTTGTTAACTTAAGCAACATGGTTATTAAGTGGATCTGGCTTCCCCACTGACTTTTCTTGCCAAAAATTTGCAAACAGTGACCCCAGGACCCTAGGACCATCATAAATACATATCAGTTGCCAGGAATCCAAATTCTGATCACATGACTGTGGGGATCCTGCAAGTCGTTAAGTGTGAAAAACGATCATAAGGTTAATAGAAGCCTTACCAAGATCCAATCATATTCCCCCATCCCACTTCTGTGTGCAGTGGGAAAGAATTGGGGATGCTGGGTACTCTCTTGATACAACATCAGTAGCAAAAGAGGTTCAGTAACTTTAACCTCTGAGAATTTCAATTGTTTCTCATGTTTTCAAAAATTCTATTAAGAGTAAAGCTAAACAATCCTAGGCATACTTTGCCTTGGTTCAGAAGCTAAGCAGAGTTTGTATCCAGATGGAAGACCTCCAGGAAATTCAGAGCTCTAAGCTAGATGGGGAAGCTGAAAACATCCCAGAAAGAAATGACAAACTGCTTCCATCCTGCCCTTAATAAGAAAAAAAACCTGTGTGGATGTGTCCATGAAATCACCACGTGGAGCTCATTTTAAAGGTGACTTCACCTTAACAAATCTGGCCTGAAAAAAATTGGATCAAATCTCTAACTTTTGCTGCCATCTAGTGCCATCCATCTATATGTTTTATCCCAATATAGTAGTTATATATTAAACCTTCACTGGGATCAAGTATATGTCTGACTCTGAACCTAGAGAAAAACATATTGGAATATTTCCTTAATTATACTGTACATCTGTCTGATGTTGTGTTATCACCACTTCACTGAAAGAACTATAAAAAAAGAAATAATTCAGATCATGGTTATCAAATTTGCATCGCGCTCTATGCCAACATGACAGATTTTTGATAACTGGTTCATATATAGAAAATGATTCTTGACTCAAGAAAGAAACTTACTGGAAGATTCAGAAATGTGTTGAAGAAGTCTGTAAATATTTCATCTTTTAGCAGAACGGACAAATGCTTGCTGCCAATCAACTCTGAAAAGAGGAAAAACAATTATGACATTAATGAGCAGAAAATGTGAACTGGGACTGATATATTATCATTGCTTAGGATATTTGCTTCCATATTCCTACAAAAGAATGACTAGACTATCCCACTAAACCTATGTACTTAATTTTCAAAGATGGTATATGCAGGGCCTCAACTAAATTTACTGTTGTGGCAATTTGATCTTCAGAAGTACACCCTGGAAGATGCCATTAGTATGTCCATCTCATCTGGAACCTATGAAGTGGTAAAAACTCTATGTTCTGTCTGTCCTTAAAGACAAGTCAGATCAGGCAAAAGATTGCACAAAATTAATTGAGACTATGGGCTATTGTTACAGTTTATAGTAACATAGATTTGTTGCCTGCATTTTGTTTGTGTAACCATCATCTTTGCCTAGTTTCGGCAAGGTCATCTCTGTGCTCGTTTCATGTTCAGAATAAGACTGTACTCTTCAGCCTTCATTGCAGAGGAATATACCAGTAGTGATGGGTAAGATAAACTGATACAAGCCTTTTGCAAATGGCTAACTGATAAGGGGTAAATTAGGGAAGTATAGCTGTACTCTTCTGGGGGGAGGGGGAGGGGGCATTAATTGGGAAGACTGGCACATCTTTGGTTGTGGGAACCATCCTTGATTCCAAATCTTTGCAATTTGTTGAGAATCAAGAGACAGAGAGATTGATATCTATTGTCACTTAGAGGCTCTTTGCAGAAAGGTGGAACAGGAATATGAAGAGCAGACAACTCACTAGCTGTATTCATGCTGAGCTTGTCCTGAAGAAGACTGTTCCCTACTGAGCATTCTGTTATGTTACAATGCATTAGATTTCTAGTTGTTCCAGCAAGTTCCACATTCCACCAAGACTCTTCCCTCCAATCAAGATCTCTCCAAATGTTTTCTGGTCATATCAATTCCACTTCAACAGTTTTCTTTTACACAGTTCCTCTTCTTACCTACTAGCCTTAATTGTGAGAGCAGCTCCCCATAGAGCTCCCAAGGTGCTGTAAGAGGAGGAGATGATGCCCTGTAGCTGAAAAATCTCATTTTGTTAACCTACATTTTGTGTGGAGAACTTTCCATGTGGTTCATATTTATTTTTCATATTTGAATAGCTGCCCACCTCACGTAATGACTCTGGGGAGGCACTCAATGGATTAGAGACCTGAAAGCACTTGCCTCCTATGCAGGATTCCTATAGACATAGATTTTGTATGGACATATATAATGAAATATGGGACTCATTCATACAGAATGCAGTAGGTTTTTTAAAAAATATATAATTATATAAATGTATTAGAAATACTTATCTGCTTGAATAATAATTTGTTAGATAATTGTTTATAGAGTTCTATTTCCTCTTAAAATGGTATTTTTTTCTTTGTTGTATTTTTTACATTCTATTAAAAGCACTTACTTGTTTTTTTCTTTTATTTTATAATGCATGTATTTTTATTTTTGAGATTTTTTTCATTTCTTTTTTTGTCACTATTTTAAAGGCAATAACAGAATAAATTACATGTGTAAAGCAGTAAGGGGTGAAGGTGGCAATACAATTGTTACGTCAGATGCAGCTTCTAGGGAAACAGAGGGGACCCTTAAGACAAGGAAAAGGATGGGCAAAAATTCCATTGACTTGCAGGGGCAGGACAAAAGTCCAAGAATTTAAATCCTGGGGATGACCCATGCATCGGACTCGATTCCTGCAAGAGGCAGCCATGTCAAATCAGAAAAGCTTCAGCAGTTGCTAAATGTGGGATTCAATTTCCACAGGGTTGGTACTAGGGGGTTTCCCTTGATCTATGCAATTTGGTATTTATAGAGCAAAAGTGAGCCTTCCAATGATTGGGCCATGATCATTGCTTTAAAGTTTTCATTTCCCTTAACACAGAAATAGGAAGTTGAATAATCCTTTAAGCTCCCAGAAGTTCAAATGCTATCTTTTTCTTTGCAGTTTACCAAATAAATCTTTATTGGTGTTTATGATATAGGCAGTTCTTGATTCAAGGGGGACAATTTTCTCAATTTCTGCACACAATCTATTATTTTGCATCAATTGTGCTCTCTGCCCAGTACTGACAGTGAAACTTCTGAGTCATAATGTATCCAACTTTAGTAATATTTCACCTGTAAACACAAGACTGAAACCTTGATGCAAGGAGAAATGAAAGAAAAAGGCAACTTTGATGCTAGAGAAAAACCTAAACTTTCTACTTCTTCAGTTCTGCAGATATTTCTTGCCATGATAGAGTGTCAAAAATATATTAGGCAGTTTGACATCATGAATAAGTACTATTCTTGATAAACACCACAAAGAAACTAACACCTACCTTTTCCTTCCTGTGCTGTGTGCTTCTCATGAGGTGCTAGATCACATTTTGCTAGGCCAAAACTGGAAGATCAATAAACTATTTGGGCCCATATTGTAACAATTATTTCAGTATGTGCCTTTCAATCATTTCTGGTAATTCTGAGGTTTATTTTCACTTAAATACTTCTTTCACTCTGTTGCAAAGAAAGACCAGTTCCTCTACCATCTCATCAATAGGCTTCCAAGAAATAGTATGGTAGGATCCAGTTTCTAAAGTTCAGCTCAAGAATGGATTGTTCTTCTGTTATACACCATACTACTCAAGCATGTATTTTTAAGTGAACTATTACTATTATTTATTGAACAATAGTTTACACAAAGAGAGAAATGACTTAACAAAGAATATTATAAAGATAATATTCAATATTGTCTTTATAATATTCATATTATAAAGGCAAACACAAAAAAATAATATAAAAAGTAGAAGGCAGTTACCCCAAAAATCTTAAAGTTGTTCTTAATTGCCATATATTGTAACATTTAACAAAATTGCACTGTTGCAATTGGCATAATGAATATAATCTGTCCATGCATGATAAAAGTGAATTTCTTACCTTTAGAAATTCATCATTATAAGTTTTTTCTAATAAAAAATTTGGGAAAGCTTTTTGATCCACAAACCAATTGTTTAAATTTTCAAGAAATTTCCAATGTTGAGCAATAATTGCTTTTGTTGCCAATAACAAATAGACAATCAGTTTTTTATTTTGTATTTCATAAAGGGATATAACAATCTGGGTTCTGATAGCATTCAAATCTTTAGTTGTAATAATACTAATTTCATTTAAAAAAATGTTGTACCAGAAGGCTGTTATTTTATTTCATGTCTACCACATATAAATTCCCTTTTGTTACAGCCCCTATGACATTTTGAAGTGATTTTATAGTATATAGAATATAGTAGGAGTTAAATGCCCCTAATATAATAACTTTAACTTGCAAAATATATGTAGTTCTTTGGATGCCAGCTTTAAGAATCTTGTCCATTTTGGGTAGTGGTATATAGCTAAGATAGTGATTACACAGAGATGTAAATTCAAGAAAATAGCTCATTTCCAGGATTATTTTCCTGTTTTATTTATTTCCCTATTAAAACCAAAGTTATGGCTGTGGAGGTGTTCATTTTCATTTAATCTTCAGATTATTTACTATGGATAAAATCTAAGGGTGAGCTACCAAAAGTCAGCCTCAGGAAAAAAACACGATGTTACTTTCAATATAAATGATTCATTAGATGTTGTAGAGGACTTCAACATTTTTTCAAGAGACATAATTTATGAGTTTATATCAGGTATTTGTTAGACAATTCCTATTTTGGAAGTGTAAACTTGAATTGAGGGTGTTCTCCGTGGGGCTGACTCTCAGCAATCCCTAACCGGAATTAGAATTTCAGTCTGGAAAAAAATGTCATTCATTCTCTCTTATCCATGTACTAAAATCAGGTCATAAATTGTCAGTGTTTTCCTGCATGAGTCATGGGGGGGGGGTGTTTTAAAGGACAAAAGGGACTTTTCTTCCCACTCTAATTTTCCTTTAACTTAAAAAAAATCTGAGAAGTCTTTTAGCCCATTAACTTTGGAAAAATAAAATAAAAATCTGGATATCTTTTAATTTTGGGCTAGATTAATACATTTTTTAACTCTTCTGACTAGCAACTCTTACTCCAGACCTGGTTGCCTTTTGTCCTCCTCTTTTTCCAGTACTTTCCCAAAGATTTTGCTTCAAGGTTGACAGTTAGCCTTCACCAAACATCTTCCTGATTATGCATTTTTCTCTCTGAATAGGGAAATTAATTAGATTAATTATCTGGACTTTCAGACAATTTAGCAATATTTTCTCAACCCCATTGTTATTTTTCTTTCAACATTAATTTTATGTTATTTTCCTTTAACGTTTAAGACTCTGTGTTCTCATCTGGGTCTGATGTAAGTTTTCCACACTCTCTTTTCACTCCATTTGGTCACATTCAGGTCTCCAGAGGAACAATTTTTAAAAAGAGAGCTTAGAGTCACATTAATGCAAACTAAGTTTCATGTATTAAACAAAGATTTACAATTAACAACCCAATGTAGATTATTTTAACAAATTGAAATATATTTTCTTCCCTGTGATTTTTGATTTTATAATAGGGACAGAGATATTTAACATATTCTAGCCATCTCTTTTGCATCATACTTCAATTTCTGCAACTGAATTCTGAATAATCAGTCTAGAAGAAGAAATAAGAAAGAAAATTGGTAGGAGTCTTTCAGACAAAACTGAACTTGGTTTTATTTTTACATTTCCTACCTCTGAAAAAATCAAAGCAAAAGATTTCTTTCTAAAATGACAAAGTATTCTTTGCACTTGAAACAACTCTCCCTCTGGTCCATTAATGAAATTCCAATATTCATGACAGTTCTATTACAGTTTTTAATATTCTGAATTGGCTTTTTTATTCATTTAATATTGTGTAATCTACATTAAAATGGAAATCTGAAATCTTATATCCATTGAATTCAAGGGGGTTGGTGAATAATGAATATTCAGAGGGGTGCATTACAGACTAAATTGGTTTTTATAATTCACATTAATTTGAAAACTGACTTCTCTCTCAAAACTTCTTGTATCTGTCACTTTATAATGATAATCTTAAAAAAGAACACCTAAGAATTTTATTCTAGTTTGATGTTCTGAAGCTGGTCACCAGAAGAACCCATATAAATAAGCCCATACAAGCCTATTCTTGTAACATTGTTCACTGACCTCTTACATTAAGATTGCAATTCCATAGCTCTTTGCATTCCTTCTGTCCCATTTCTTAATCCAAGATGAATTTCACTGGCTTATCTGAAGACTTTGTACTTATTTTCCCCAAGCATTTTTCATATACTGTCAAGACTCAGTGTTAGGAAGTGCTAGTTACCTGACGGACATTCCTCATGAGTAATTGATTAGTTAATTCCATTACAATTTTTGTCAGGAGAAGACAAGGGCGAATGAGTTAGAATGATGAGCTGTGGTGCACTTTACAAATTCATTGCCATTTTACCTTGGAAGACTACCACTGAAATATTAACGGGCTGAAAACTGAAATATTTTTATGTATATAATAAGTGCATAAGAACCTGCTTTATTGTTCCAATGTTTTTTTATGTTTAGGCAGACTATTGTTGGTTTCTATTATACTGGCAAAAATTAAGATTAGAAATGATACAGCTAATTTTCTAGCAAAGAAAGCGAAATCATGGATATTCCATGGAAGGTAAGATCTGTCTGCCGGTTCAAATCCCACCAGGCTCAAGGTTGACTCAGCCTTCCATCCTTCCCAGGTGGGTAAAATGAGGACCCAGATATGTTGGGGGCAATATGCTGATTCTATAAACAGCTTAGAGAGGGTTGGAAAGCACTATAAAGCGGTATATAAGTCTAAATGCTATTGCTATTGCTAAGATATATAGGCTGTCTTTAAGTCAGCCATTGTATAACTATCAAACTAAAATCTTCATATTTCTGGTCTATAATACAGTTGCCCCAAATTCAGTCTTTTAAAGAATTAAAATCCAAAAAACAAAAACAAATTATAAATAAAATAGAATATGTTCCCAGTTGCTTCCTCATGATCAATATAAACACGTCCTTGTTTACTGAGACATTGTAAACTTAAATTAATATTTATATTAATCAAAAATTGATTCACCTCCTAATCATACATCATATAATATGCCACAATGGAAAAGCAATAAATAGCCACATAGTAATGTCCTCAAAGTAATATGAGCTATTTATCTCCTTCTACAAAAAGAAAGAGAAATAGAGAATATTATGCAGTGGGAGCATTCCTTGCTACATAATTAAGTATCTAATTCAAACTCCTAGACAATAGACAAATTCATTTTTGCTCTGTCTATGTGAAAGATAAATGAGTCCACATTAATCATTAAAACAGACTGTATAGTTCATTCTACTTGCTGCTGTTTGATGTTCATCATAAATCAGTAAGATTAATCTTATTCCCATACATTTAATGCCATTGAATTTAATTAATATAATATCAGAGTGTCTGATGGCCACTGTGGTATTATTCTTCGAACAAAAATAGCACATACTATAAAGATAATGAAATTAATTTGCACCATATTCTGTTATAAATTAAGCAAGATACATAATTTTGTAGGCTGTAACAATAAAAAAAAAAACAAGTGCCTAAGCAAAATCCTACATATTTCAGTGAAGTAAATTTAAAAGTCAATTTGAATCTAGGGTAGGATAATTGTGTTCCGTTTATTTTTATTTGAGTCGTATTAACTTTTGTTCTACAGCAGGCTACATTGGGGCTGTTGTTTTTTCTTAAAAAAAAATCTGCATGAACTGACAATTGCATGCACATTTTTCCTAATATGTCCATTGAGGGCAGGGTAGATGATAGGATGGGTCTAGTAAAAGAATAAGAGTTGGAAGAGACCTTGGAGGTTTTCTAGTCCAGCCCCTGGCTCAAGCAGGAGACTCTTACTCAACCAGAGCCGATTATGGGACTTTGTGTGAATCAAA
>JANHFJ010006870.1:52652-63546 GCA_032468195.1 Cerberus rynchops | reverse complement strand
ATAATCTTCCTCCCTGTCCATAATACCCTTGCCTACTACCTCGCGAGCGATCGAAAACACATTTCACTGCATTTCATACTATGCTTGTGTATGTATGTGATGAATAAATTTGATTTGATTTGATTTGAATAGATGTGATTTCTGCCATTTTCCAAGACATACACACAGGGAATGTATGTTTTCCCTGTGCAAACCAACCCATAATAGCTTCCCATCCAACTGTTGACCAGATCTAACCTTGCTTACATTTCTGAGATCAGCAATCTCAATGTAATGCAAGAAGAATCGAAAGCTAAGGAAAAGTTCTTCTTATAATTTTCTTTGCAAAGGATAATTACATGCCAATGACCACATTCTGATCATGAATGAGAACGGCAGAATTAGATGCTCAGGTGTCTAAATGCTCTTTACAAAAGATGGCATAGTAGTTGCTGTTCCATGTTTAACCTGTTCTTAGGTTCATCTTTCTCTTAGATGTGTATCAGTTATTCTTTCTCATTTGGGGCTTAGATATCTTCAGTATCAAGTATTTTATTTTTGTTAGCCTGTGCCTTCCAATTATTTTGGATTACATTTCGCAACCAAGTAATACAAGAACCCAGTACTTAGGAATCACAGGTGTTGTAGCATAAGACAATCAAACAGCTGAAGGAAATCATTAGCTTCCCATGCTCGCCTGCAAACAGTGATTTAAAATAATCTCCATTTTGCTAGCAATCGAGCTGTTCTAAGTAACTGAAGTCTCTCAATAAAGTACTTAGGGACAGAATTCTATGATGAGTACTGGCAGAGTCCATAGAATAGTGATGGCAAACCTTTTAGAGACCAAGTGCCCAAACTGCAAGGCATGTGCATGCACATGGGTGTACGCACACGCTCAGCGGAAACCCAAAACCAGCTGACTGGTGGAAGGCGGGGCATCACAACACCTGCAACTCTGCAAGAAGCGAGATCTTTTTCTTTCATGAGCTTCTATTTTGTCATTTGCAGGGAAACTTTTGACACGTGTGCTATAGGTTCGCCACCGCTGCCATAGAATATGCTGGCAGATAGATTGGAAAAGTAGAGGGAGCTGAAGGGCTTGCCTTATTCTGCACTGAAAACTAAGACAGCAAATCTTTAGGCATGTTACTTTGCACGTTAGACTTGCCTATTGTAACAATAAGGCTGTTATGTGTATGTGCTTCTTTAAGCAGGATTTAGCAAGGCTTCAGACTGCAGACATTTATTGTTGCAGTTAAGGAGCCACTGCTAATAGTAATTGGTTTGAGGAGCATTTGAGTAATGATGATTGCTGACCCTAGAAGGTTGCAGCATTCTTTTTAGCCAGGGCAGTTTAATCCTCTCCTGAGATCCAAAATTTCCTGCACTGCACGGCACACACAATGTGGACACACACACACACACACACCTCAGTGTGGTATATTCATTTATTTTCTTTTATTTAAAATAAAAAACCCACCCCAATAAATATATTAAAGCATTCTCCACTAAGAAAGCGCATGAGCAGAGAGAATGATGTTAGCTCCAATAAGGGAACCATTGCAGGATTTTTCCCTGGTTGCCATGGCCCCATCAGAGTTTGGAAGAGAAGGAGGAGGAGTTGGAACTGGGACCATCTGACAGGGATGGCACTTCTGCCCTAATAGATGAGACCCTCCCAATGCCTTCTCTGCCAGGTCTGGTGGGATAAGCAGATATAATTGGAGAGAGGAGGTCCCTCAGATAACCAGGCCCCAGGCCTTGAAGGTTAAAAACAGAACATTGAATTGGAAGGAGCTCACTGAGCAGAAAGGTAACATTCATTGTTCTAGGAGCACACATGCCATGCATTTATGCTGTGCTTTATTTTTTGTCTACTGTATTCTTTTAAAAATATAATAATTGATTATTCAATTCACTTGA
Source organism: Cerberus rynchops (assembly GCA_032468195.1). Classification (NCBI taxonomy): domain Eukaryota; kingdom Metazoa; phylum Chordata; class Lepidosauria; order Squamata; family Homalopsidae; genus Cerberus; species Cerberus rynchops. The sequence continues at coordinate 61,641 of JANHFJ010006870.1, read as the reverse complement.
ATAACAATTCTCAGCAGTTTATATCAGTTGTATTTATTTTAATGCTTCTATCTTAAGTGCCCAGCTAGCAGATCCGTCACAATTTGCACGTATCATATTACAATATGGGACAACTCAATGACATCCCAGGACTTACTTCATTATTGTTCTAAACTTTAGACCATTTCTATAAGTCAGGATACCCCTGACTGATATATTAGGATCACAGTTCCAAGAATTCCTAGCATGCATGATTCAGTCCATGTTAACTGAAACTCCGAGGAACTATAGTCCCAATGTATATGGAAAACTGGGGAAAGATGCTATAGAAATTTCTCTTGCATGAAGTTGTAGAGCTACAATCTATTATGTCAAAGTGTTATTTGAGACTTAGGTGCCATGTGGTGCTGATCATTCAATTCCAGATGTGCACATAGGGTTATAGTTCAAAAAGAGAGCTATCCTTAGTAAGCTAAGCTCCAGCCTTCTCTTTCAAATGTTATTTCAATATTACTCTTCCAAGCAGCATAAGAAGACTGCTCTGGTCACAGCCATTGAAAGGAAAACTATCAGAAGCTTACTTCCCATTCATATAAAAGACTTAATTCCAGATGATGAAACTGACCCAAGAACAAATGTTTTAATTTTAGTGTTGCACTTCAGCCTTGTACTAATGCACAAATTGCTAGTGGTAGGGCCAAGGGGTCTTGCATTCTCACACTGACTGATCCTAGTTACTCGAATAGAATAGTGTTGGCAATACAAATTGGAGGCACAAGATTAAATTCCATATAGGACTCTTACGAAGCTCTCACAATCAAAGGATACTTAAGTTGGCAATTTGTGTGAAAAACAATCCCACACTCAAGAGCAGAAGCTCTTAATTAAAAACTGCAGAAATATCAGGAGTTTCTTTCTGGTTCTGCCAATATGCCACTATAGTCAAAGAAATAAGAATAGCTGAGCAAAGTGTGCCACCATATCAAATAAGACATCATGGTTCTCTGCAGTATTTAAATGCCTACGGACAGATTACAACTTTTCTTTTGAAACTGAACTCCATTTTCTTTTCATTTAACTTTTGTATTTATTGTTTCATTTGTAAGTCTGATGGTAAAATCTCCCACCCCCTCCATCTTAATATTATTAATAGAAACAGCATTGAGAGAGACAATAATATGTTGATATGATTTAAAGCATAAATAAAAGTTTGCAATATTTTTATGAGAATAAAATAAATGAGAGTTATTGCTATTTAGTTTGGTCATAGTTCATAACTTAGAAATCAGAACAAAAAGTTCAAAACCTCATAAAGACAAATACAGGTAGTTCTTGTTTAGTGACTATTCACAATTATGACAGTGATGAAAAAGTAACTGAATAAGCAAACCTCACATTTATGACCTTCTCAGTAAAGGAAAGTGAAGAAAGATTTTAAGCATACTTGCAGTTTCATTTACTGATGGCTTCATTTTATGACCAAGCTGCCAGTCCCAATTGTGGGGTACTTTTTGTATACAAAAAATATGTAAAAATCTGATAATAAGCTTGTCATAACAGTGTTAAGTGTTATGTGTCCAAGTGTCAAGTGTCAAGAGTTTAAAAATCAGGATAAGGGTTATGTGTTATGCTTTTCTCATTCTGCAAAGGGATGTTTCAAACAAGAGAAGCAGCATGGGGCATTTAGAAAAAAATATACATTTTGACAAGGAGCGTATCTTATAAATTCCAATAGTACTCTGCTCTATCTCACTATATTTTCCATACTGCACTGCAGAAGCTAACAAGTATGCTCTTGCAAGTATAAGAGTTAACAATTATAAAGAGATTTAGATGGTTAAAATAAATTATTTCCAAATTATTTTCTTTCCAGAGTACTCTGGAATTATGGAACAGTAAACATCTAGACCAGGGGTGTCAAATTCAAGGCCCCACGGCCGGATTCAGCCTGTGGGGGGCTTAGATCTGGCCCACAGGGTCACCCTGCAAATAGCAAAGGACTGGGCAGCGGTACTTCTGCCAGCGAAAACAGGCTCCCAAACTCCGTTTTTGGCTGCCACGGCCTCCTACAATCTTCTGCCAGTAAAAATGGAACTCCCAAGCTCCGTTTCACTGGCAGACTGCTCAGGCCACACAGGTGCTCCAGACATGAGTGACGTCGAGCTGGCCATGCCCACCCTGGCCACATCCAACCCAGCCTCCGAGGTCAAACACAACCCTGATGCAGCCCTCAATGAAATCGAGTGTGACACCCCTGATCTAGGCATTCTCTTGATTTCAACATGAACATCAAGAATATTATGATAGAGCAGGTTCAGGAATTCTGGGAGTTGAAGTCCATGAGTCATGAAAGAGCCAAGGTTCCCGACCCCTATGATAGAGAATGCTTTCTGACCCAAAACTTAGTTCATTTTATGGCAGAGATAAAAACTGACCTGATTTTAGGATTCTGTTTCTTGATCTTTATTTTTTTTAACTCCAGATAGTCCATATAGTAGTTTTTTCCATAGCAAAAAGCTATTTTTCATCTTCTTAAGTTAGGAGGAAGATGGGGATTTATTGATGATGATGATGATGATTATACAATGGGTGGGTCTAGGTTTTAGGATCCGAGGTACAAATTCTATCCGAGATACAAAGACTTATGCCTCACAGAGTTCAATACACATATTTTGTTTTGTTCCCAGTTCTGGAGTTAATGCAGATATGATTATTGATGGTCCCTTTGTCATAATTTTGTATTATACTGTCTGTCCTATTTGTTATTCTAGTTGATTTAGTCAATGTAGCTTGTTTATGTGGTTTTAATTGTTTTATTGGGGTTTTTTTGGGTGTGGATTATATAAGTCACTTAGAGTCTTCTGGAGTGGCTATATCCAGTAGAATTAATTAAAATCTCAGAAACTATTCAGCACCCCATGTCAATGATTTTGTGGTCTAGCAGTGCTCTGTGGGCCAAGAGCTATTTGTGGGATGCCAATGCCCATTTGAACTGTAATTTGACAGTATTGTTAAACTATTCTTATATCTCAATCTTCTCCTTCAAGAAGGATAAAGAACCCATATAGATAATCCTGAGGGACTGGCCATTCCAGACAAAGCTGAAGCTCAGGTTTTCTGAGCAAAAATGAAGTGCTTGTAATAAATTTTTAAGCTCTGCCATGAGCTTCTAGGTATAAATATTTAGCATAGCTTTCCCCAACCTGGTGCTAGAAATACTACACTGGAGGGGGCAGATTAATCAAGAAATCAAACTCCAACAAATCAAACTTCAGGCACACTTACAGAACAATAAAATAAAATATATTCTACTATTGAGCACAGTGTTTCCTTCAAAGCTTCGTTAAATGACTTTATTTAAGTTATTGCAAATGTTATGCCATACAGAAGATATTTAATGCCAGAAGAAAGATCACAGCTGATCACAATAGACGATTTATATCTTTATTTCTCTTAAGGTGACATCATTTTCTCCTCATGTGGGATTATGGTGCCTAAAAATGAACTAGCTAATTAATATTTAATTACTTTTTTGTCATTGCTGCCAAATAATTCAGTACTATTCTTTGATTGCATTTCTTGTAATCCAAGTATCTTTAAAATTTTCCAGTGCTGAACTGTAAATTTTTTTCTTTCTCAGAAAGGATATCTGCTGTCCTGAAATCAACAAATATAGCAGCAGTTCAATACAGTAGGTTCTCTTTCTTATTTCTATATAACATAATACTGCTTTTAAATGGGAAAGTGTTGGATTTCCTGCTGATCCTAATATAAAAATGTGTGTGGACAGCCATCTTACACCAAGGGTCCCCAACCCCTGGACTAGTCTGCGGCCTATTAGGTACTAGGCCGCACAAGCGAGAGAAGCTTTATCTGCACCTGCACAGGATCTAGTTAGCGTGCGAAACAATGCCCCCTCTGATCTGTAGAATTCCCCCCCCCACACACACACTGAACTGATCCTGGTGCCCAAAAGGTTGGAAGCTACTGATCTTACACAATATTATTTTCTATGAAATTCCACGTTCATTGGTGTTCTGAAACAGTCCATTTAGAACTTTTAAGGAAAAATTACCTTTATACAGTGACATGAAAAAAAGTCCAAACAAGCTGGGCCAGTATTAACAATTACCTTAGCAAATGAATGGAAGATTTAATGGCTAATAATCATGAACTTTATTACACTTGTCAGACAGCTATGAAAATCATCTTCCTATAATTTCATCCCACAGATAAGAACTAGATTCTTTAAGATCTGATTAAAGAGACATATGGAAAATCAGAAATGTGGGAGGAAAGAAAATAAAGAAGGAAACCAGATGGCAATTAAAGGAAAATGCACATGATACATGCATTTAACTATTCTGGGTAGTCAAGTCTTCTTATTCTCATGGGAAAACACAGATTTTGTAAACCGTATACTGAATGTTGTTTTCAGGCAGCCTAATTATTCATTATCAATTCACAATTTGGGAATTAAAACGATTCAATAGCTGCTGGCTTCCTCTACTGATGACTCCCCCTGGTTTGCCTCTACAGTCTGAGCAACTTCTGGCAAGGTTTTGTGGCTGTCTTTGCCCTGAGTAGACCTTTGCAGTTTTTCCAGTTCTGCTTCTGTGAATGCTTTATTTCATATTATAAATTGACATTGATCTGCTAGCCTCTATTCAGTCAATTCTGATTCTGGATGTTGTTATTTCCAGAGATGGTGCATTCTTTTTGGATGTCCTATTCAGATAATTATTTCTTTGTTTTCAGCCTTTGTATATTTGCAAAAGGTTAGTTCTGTAACTGCTGGCCCTGATTGCTCAGAGTCCTATAGCCCATTTGTCCAGTAACTCCAACATCTACTGAGGTCTTTGTTAACCCAGGAAACAACCAATCCAGTATGGATTTCTGTAAATTGTGTCTTGCCATATTGTATATGGATGAGACACTCTTTGTCTGTCTCCTCTGATGAGACCTATCCAGAGTCTCATCAGAATGTGATTTCACACGTTCTCTGGATTTAATGAAAGAAAAGACGAACAGAGCAAAAGGATATTAGCACTATTCCTAATTCAGGATAGAAAGAAGGATAGCGGTTGTACTTTGGCCAGATACATAGCTTTTATCAAAATGTTACACCAGAGTTCTACTCCTTCAATGGAATCTGCCATCTTGTTTTACCTATTTTACCAGAACACCTGAGCAGCGGGAGACCCTCTTAAGTATCATCCATGATGATGATGCATGCATATGTGTGTGAGGGAAAGAAAGTTAAAACAATGCATATCAAAACAATTCACCTCTTCTCCTAGCACATCTTATCAGCCCTATATAACAAGATGGGAAGTACCAGCTGCTACCTCCCTACGACAACTTTCATGAAACCCCCCCAAACCTCAAACAATATGCGTTTCAGCAGTACATCACTCCTGATGATAAAGAAAATCAAAACAGTGTAACAGAGATAATGGTTACATTAAAAAAAGGATAATTATACTACTAATGATGTACTAAAATATTAATTCATGGTTATTTTTAATTGACAAGGTCATTCAGGAGTCTTTCTATTGCATATTAATGAAAAATTTTCCTGGTTTATGCTGCATATTATTTTCTGAGAATGCAAGTTCAGAGCAGCTGAGAATGTGTGCTAATATCAAGCAGACAATGTGATAGAGACAGCATACAAAACCCCTTCCCAATCTGCTGTTGTTCAGATGTGTACTAAATGGAGAAGGAGAAGGAGAAGGAAAAAAGGAGAAGGGATAATGATGATGATGATACAGCCCAATCAGGGTTGCAAGATTCTGTTATAGTAGCCAATCTCTATAAAATGAATTTAATGGATTTGAGTCTGGTCAATCTAATATACTAGATAACACATCCAAACTGTAGTAAATAATAAATATGAATAAGATTTGGTTTCTCTCAAGATGAATTCATAGTTCTAAATGATAAAGTATAATTTAAAAGCCTAAGCTGAGTTCACATATCATGTTTATTTTAAATATGGCTTACTGAATAAGCAACTATAAACTAGATACTTTAAATATACCAAATTATATTATGGATTAACAATTAGTGTGTACCTAACTAATAAATTCTAATGTGGAAGTGTAACTAATGGAGGCTTTTGAGAAACAGGTTATTGGTTATAAACAGTGTCTGGTGACTGAGTTTTTACTCTGTGGATTTATGCTAGGATTTTACAAATGTTATATTTCTTCTATAGAGAGCCAATTTGGTCCAGTGATTAAGGCACCAGACTAGAAAGCAAGAGAGATTGACTTCTACTCCTGCCTTAGCCATGAAAGCCAGCTGGGTGACCTTGGACGAGTCATTTTCTCTCAGCCCAACTTAGTTTAAAGGATTGGTGTTGTGAGGAAAATAGGAGGAGGGAGATGTGCTGGATATTTTTGCTACTTTGAGTTATTTGTAAAAACAATAAACATGGCATACAAATGAATAAATATATACATAATTAAATTTGATTGCTAATGAATTGTTAGAGGGTGTGGAGCAGCACACAGATGCTCCGACATAAATAAAGATCAAAGAGTAGCTTTAAATCATGTAATTAAGAGCTTTCAAAAGTGATATTAAGAATATTTGTATAACTATTTGTAACAGAGTACTGTTGTCACATGGCAGCATTATAACACAACATTAAACTGGATTTAAGATTAAAATAATTTCCCTTTTTACAATTACTTAAATATGCCTTTTCATTTTCTCTTCCATATAACATATAGACTTGAGTTCTTTGCTGTTAATTGTGAATGAAAAAGATAATATGTAAGGCTGGGCCACACTGACATCAAAGCTATTTTCTTTTGCTGGTTTTTATACTGGCCTTAATTTAGGAAGGTTTTATAGCAGAATCATTATGATTATATAACTATTGGTGAAATTACTTTCAAGTAATACCACCCAAGACAATGAACAAGTGCTGAAATTTCATTAGTTATTTGAGGTATTCTGCCTGTCTTCAGTGAAACAGAATGCCCTAAATTTAATGTTAAGCTCAGATAATACATCACAGCAAATAATACCATACTACAATTATACCCATACAGAATCATATGGGAGAAGCAACAGAAAAAATAAATAGCAGTTACCAAAGAATTAACAGCTTCAAAGAAAGTCATGCTTCCTAGTGAAGCTTCACATGAAAATATTCAATTCAAGAATCTGTCAAGGTGTTTATTACCAATCTTTCATACTGTGAAGTACATATTGAAATTATAAACAATACAAAAATGCCATACATTTTGCTTGCCGCAGTAATAAAGTTATTTTAATAGTCTTAAACATATCAATTATATTATGATATTTGGATACTACTAAATTCATTTTTAAAACCATATCCACTACATTAGCCTGAGTGAATGTATTAATGTTTAGCAATAATTCTATTTTCCTAGATTTAGAGGTGGCTTTTTCTTTTCCTCAGAAATTACCATAGGTTTAATTAGAATTTCAGTTAACTCTGCAACATTTTTAAAAATTCAAAATAAAATTTAATATTGATTATTAATGAATGTTTATCAATCAGATGTTTACCCTAATAACCTGCTGCAACATACAATCATTATTAGAACATTAAAACAATCTTCTATGCCACATTTTACATAGCAAACATTGAAGATACTCTGTATGAGCAAATCAATGCTCATTTTAGCTTGCCAATTTTGCTTTCGTAGAATCAAGAACAAATGGCAAATAGGTGAGGGTGTCTGGACGGAAAAGATTACCTAAGACATTTAGCAATGAAAGAGTGCATGAAAGATGGGGCCACAAAACATTTTTTAATATTTTGGCAAATACTGATGTGACTTTGAAAGTAGAGAGGGTTTGTGTTCTGTGTACCTAATTCTAAGCTAGTAAATGAGAACATAAATGAGAAGTTTTATCCTAACAGAATTCAAACTATTACACATTTTTATCTATAGAGATTCCTGTTATAGACTGAAAATGTTAGTTTTATGGAGGCTGACAAGTGCAATTGTTTGGAAAGGTTCTATAGAGATTTGACAAAGAAACAGATAGCAATTTCCTTCCCTTTGTTATCTCAGTCAAACATATGAAACCACTCTACAGTATTGTTCAGTTTGTCCTGCTAATCCCTGTTTTTTTAAATGATTCATGATAACTAATAAACAAGATTTTCCAAGAATCAGATATTTTAGAGAAAATAGATATTATTTTTAAATAAAGTAAAGCAGCGATCAGTACAATTTTGTTGAACATGTTAATTGTTGTGTTTCCTTATTTACAGTTTTGATCCCTCCCTCCTTAACAATAGAGAAGAAACATTCTTGAAATAACAGTATTAATAATAGAAATAAAAATGGGCAAAAACAGGAATTGGCAATGGTTCCAACCTGGCATCATCAAGAAATAAATAGTAAGATTATTATTTTTTTATCTCAGGGACAATCATCAAGAGTTTTACATCTATCAAATAGCAGCAAATGCAAATTTTGTAAGGAAAATGTAAGTCATGTTGTTATAGATGCATCAAAATTGTACTCTGATTATAAAGAATGTCATGCCAGAATAGCCACTCTGATTGATTATGCATTTGTATATGAAAATTTGAAAAAAAAACCCTTCCAAAGAACATCAGTTAATGTTTCTTTTGTTTGGTCTTTGTGCAAGGTCTGGAGACCATGCGGAGTTGGATGGGTCGTAACAGGCTTCAGCTCAACCCAGCCAAGACTGAGTGGCTGTGGTTTCCTGCGCCCAGATACAGCCAGCTTAAACTATCACTGGCCGTGGGGGAGGAAACTCTATCCCCCATGGAAGGGGCTCGCAATCTGGGCATTCTCCTGGATGTACAGCTGTCGTTAGATGATCATATCACAGCTGTCTCCAGGGGGGCCTTCTACCAGGTCCATAGGATTGCCCAGTTGCAGCCCTTTCTGCATCGGGGCGCTCTTCGCACGGTCACTTCTGCCCTTGTAACCTCCCGTCTGGATTACGCCAATGCTCTCTACATGGGGCTCCCCTTGAAAAGCAT
>JANHFJ010006868.1:0-10275 GCA_032468195.1 Cerberus rynchops | reverse complement strand
AAAAGCAAAACAAAATTGGAACACTCAATTCTGGAATACAACTAGGTTACTGTATCTAAAATAGTAATATAATTGATCCTGACAAATCACTTCAAGGGCAGCCTAACTTCGAAGGACAAGACAAAGCTTTAGCATATGGTCCAATCCCCAGATGTCTGCCTTTCACGCGCCCTCCCTCCTCCTCCCCGCTTCCCTGGAAGAAGGACTACGTGGGAAACAGAGGCTTTCTTCCTCCTCCTCCCTTCTCTCCGTCTCCCTCCTCTTCCCCTTCGGGTTTTGTCGAGGGGCGGCTAACTAGCAGCCTGAGCTTCGGGTCTCTTTATAGCTTGCGAGCGCGGGAGGAAAGAACGAGTGGAAAAAGGGAACGGAGGTGGGGAGGGCGGCAAATCGTTGTTGCTTGTTCTTGAGTTTTAAGGGTGTTTTTGTTTTTTTTAACAGTCCTGGATGAGGATAAGTCTCAGAACTGTTAACACAGGTGCTTTGGGGAGGGAAGGGGGATTGTTTCCTGGCCAATCCGAGGCAAGGGGAGAGACACCTGCGCGATCTTTCGGCGTGGACGGCAACGCCATTGAAGCCACGAGGCCAAGTTCGGCGGGCTGAGCTAAAGGGCGCAAAGCCCAGGGCGGGAAAGAGAGCCGTTATTTTAAGTGGCTTCGGAAAGGCGTCCCCGCTGCGTGTCTCCTTCTCTCGGCTTTCCGCGACAGACCGCGGGCGAATAAATAGGCTCGAGGCGGACAAGGGAATGAATTCAGCCAAGAGAGAAAGGAAAATATGGCAAGCTTCCTTTGGCAGCTGCTTGCAGAATAAAGGCGCGAGGTCAGAGGCCTCCAGCCGGCAACCCTCTGCTTTCCCGCCCCACCCTCACAAAACCTTTCCCTTGCTTGTAGAAGATGCGCCCGCGTTAAGCTAGTTTAATTTTGGATGATGATTAATTGGGAAGAGATTCTCTTAGTAAGGCTTAAAAGAAACACGCACAGCTGGTTCGGAGAGATCTCTGTTCGAGATTAATGGTGCACTCGTTCCGTCTGAAAACAAAAGTCATGAGACAGGGTATTGCAATATTTTAGATATTCCTCTCCTTTACATTTTAGTCGCAGTATTGTACTCGTCCGGTGCATTTATGATTCGCAGTTCGCTAAATACCAACTGATTAATGGATCTGAAAAGAAACATCGGCTTTTTCAAGCCATTCAGTAGTTAACAAAAGGGGCTGGGCGATTCATGAAACTATTTGGCAAGCACCACCCTGAGTCCTTCGGGAGATGGGGCGGTATAAAAATCTCATAAATAAATATAAATAAAATAAATTTTTCACAATGAAGTAATACAGGCTTTCAAGATCCCTGAAAAATGAGCAGAGCTATTTTCATGAGTGATTAAGAATGTGGTTTAAATGTTTTGTCTTATTTGAGAGATAATATATAGGTCAATATATCTTCAATAGAATATGGTGTTAGTACTTACAAAATTGGTTAAAATAAATAAGCACTTGAGTCTAAAATATGTCTAAAGTTTGTCATTTTTCCAAAGATTTTCAAGGTAATTTAATTTTTATCACTTGATAAAAAATTAAATTACCTAATTTATCAGCTTAAATTTGCATATTTAAAATCTATTACTTGAACAATTTTCAGAATTTGATTTACAAACGAAATTTATATATGATCAAGCTGTATATAAAATTATACACACACACACCTTTTAAAAAGAAATACAAATTTAATAAGCAGCTGTGAAATTACAATTGGCTTTTAAGATGCTCATTTCCCCAAAATTGGGGACATTAAAATTATCCATATTAAATAAGCAGAAAAAAATATTTTCTGTATGTTACTTTGTTGATGTTTTGTTTTTATTTTTATGGAGTTGACTAATAATCTTATATTTTACATATTTCTATCCAAAAAATGGACCATCAATTTATATGCCTCTATTCAACAGAAATTTCTCATTTTGATAAGAGAAATAAAATAGAGTGGCAGCAACCTGCATTTTTCATTTGCTACTTCTCTAATAAATTGCTTGTGCTTTAATACAATTACTTCCTGAAGCATGGCAACACTTTGACCAAGTCTCAGTCTTGTTAGCCTGCAAGTCCTTCCCGAGGAAAGCTGTCGACTAATCAAAAGAAATTTAAATAAAATGCATTGAATTTGTGGTTCCTTCCTACCCCGTGCTCTAAATTCTGAACAGTCTCAAAGTGGCCCTGGAGAAATACAAAAGCACAAAGCGAGAGGCGAGGCAGGCCCTGTGCTCAACACTCAATCATTTCCTGTCACAGGTGCAGCCTGTATGCATTATCCCACCGTGATTGATAGAGTGGGGTTGTGTAGACTGGGGAGCTGGGCATGGTTCAGATGGGGCCCTGTCATTCCAGCACTATGTCATACTACCTGTAGGGAAGAAAAAAAAGATAGAAACTTGCTAAGACTGGCTATTCAGTGAGGCTTAGAAGTTTTTGTTCTCCATGTGCAACCAAAGGTCATATTTCCTAAAAGCTAAACATAGCTTCTAGGTCTAGTTTGCTTGTAATAATCCAACTACCAAAGAGCTGATTAAATCAGGCGTGTTAGAATGATTACTTACAGTAGAGATAAGGTTAGTTTCATTTAATTAATAGGATGTTTTGTTTTACCTTTTGGTTTTGTATTTCAAGAAAATGTTAAATACCACACAGCAATTAGAATTAGAAGGAAATCACTCTTGCTCTGCTTCCTTTTTTGGATGTTTAAGTCAGTTAATAAAAGGATTGTTTGTGGTTAATCTGACACAGTTATTGTTTTCATTGGAACTTGTTCTAATCTTCATTGTTTTTGCTGTTCACTATATTTTTTATACGTGAGGAAAATTTTCCAGTTTAAATTGTTAAATCAGATTTCACAAACTGTATTAGAAAGTTATTTTGCTGAGAAGAGGAAGATGAAAATAACTAGTTAAAATAGGCTATTGCAGGATATTATGAAAAATGAAAATACCCACACAAGCACACACCTATGACTAGTGACCATTGTTCTTTGGTTTCAAATGGGAAATCTGTTGAAAATCTGTTCCCATTGATCACTAAATCTATGAGCTGCTATTGCTTTAAGATATATGTTAATTTATGTAGCAGGAATCTTTAACAGAGTTTTATCCAGCTGGGCATGGGAGTTTAGATTTTATTATCTGTGATCATTCAGAACCCTGTCTAATTGATGTAAGATCAGAGTTGACAACTGCTCACCAGTGTTCAGCCCAACTGTAGTGTCTGTCCATTTGTTCGTTTCCTTTTGAAATGGCCAAAGGCAGTGTAATTTATGTAAAGGGATTCCTGCTTTTAAAGTTGGCAGTTTTGTTTAATGGAGTGTTAGGAAGTCTTCAGTGAATTATCGTGTATCAGAAAGTTCAAAATATATTGGAAAACATAAGTGAAGAATATGCTATAAGTTACTAAAATTAGCAAGACATTGATACATAGAGATCATGATAAAAAAATAGATACAGATTTATATTCAGTGGAGGCAATTTCTGTATGAGAAGGGGATTTCTTCAAAGGATAAAATGCTACTTTTTTAAAAAAAAATACAAATTTTCTCTAAGTTGAACTTGGCTCCTTGTTCCATGTTCATTGTAAACAAATAGACTCTTGAGCATAAAAATGCTATAGTCATAGTATTCATTTTTTATTTTAAAATCTATAGAATAATTAAGCGTAATATTCTTATGCTCAGAAAAAATGTGCAAGCTTTTTCTTTGAAATTACAGCAAACATTTTGCACCGTATGAGTGCTTAATTTGGCTGCAAGCCATCACAGATTGTTTGAAACTGCAAAACGATAGCTGGTGCCCCACTCAGTGGACATACTGACTTGGAAATGGGATTCATATCACTTTTAGATTGCATATACTGGGGAAGCATCATTTCAGAAAAGGTTTGTTATGGGAGTCATTTTTTCTTGATATCAAAGTTCCAAAAGGAGGAGGAGAAAGAAGGGGAAGATCATGAATATGAATAAAACAGAAGTTGGATTTCCAGAATCCCAGAATCTCCTCTCCTTCCAATTTGTCCTAGAAAACTTTTCCTTCTTGATACACAACTTTTTCTGAATGAGTCCGGGTCAAAGATTTTTTTTTCTTACAACAACTGCTTCCATTGTATTTAAATAATAAGATGGAACAAAAAGCAGGCTTCATAATTCAACAGGAAGCTTTTTAATGCTAATCCCATTCTAATGTTTGGGGGGGATGGAATTGTACTTGAACAAACCTAGTTTATTTTTATAGACTTCTTCAGGGAAAATTTCTATTTCTTTTTTTTTAATTAAGATACTTTCATATTCCTTCTAAACAGTTATGACCATAAAATTTCAGTGAATCTTCTGTTGTATTTTTAAAACACAAAGGAAGCAGAAATTATTAAATAAACACATATAAAATAATTTTTATATTAGTGAATTAAATGCTTACAATGAATGAAAAAGAGGTTATGTGTTAGAGAAGAGAGTAGTTTCTATAAGCTCATGCATAAACAAACTACTCTTTCACAAGCTTTTGTATACACAAATAAAAATATCGTCTAAGATGAAATATGAAAACCATTGGGAATTTAGATTGGCAGCCTATTGCATTCATAAACACAGATACAAGCCAAAGCTGCCAATACATCCACTGAGTAACTCTGCCAAGCAGCCAGATGCTACAGCTGCAAAAATATTTTCATTGTCTAAACAGCTGCATGCTACTAAAACAATGCAAAATAGAGTATATTCAATAATACCCAATCACATTTGCTGCAGATACACACAATCTTACTTTCACATTAGTATAAAACACTGATGTACATCCACTTAACACAATGCATTTTAAAAATGTAATTTAAAAGAGTATCCAGGGATGCAGAAGAATGAGAAATATTAAACAAATTAAAGGTACGATGTAGGGAAAAAAGAAATAATGAAACAATAAAAATTGTTTATAGCAACTTCATTCACTATGTCTCTCCATATCTGTTTTTTCAAGCCATACTTCTGCAGTGTCTACATACACCTGAATACATTTTTGTATGTTCTTTAGCTGCTTCACCTTTCTTTTTAAACTATAACCAACAACAATTTCTTGATCTTCCCATTTGTCTCTACCCATTCACTCTTCATGTATTTGTTTTGCAATTTGATCTTCATTCATTTGCATTATATGATCAGATCATCTCAATATATTTATTCCATACCAGTTATTCTTTCAAACCATATTCAATCACTACTCATTCTTGTTTTTCCACAGTTGCTAAGAATCCCGTTCACGTTGCATTCATTTATATTTCTTATCAAAGACTGAGTTTCATATGGATAAATGTACATTCTTATACACAGACTGATGCAACTATACAATTAAAGGAACATAGCTTATAGGTACATCTCTAGAAAATTCCAAATAAAAAAGTCTATGTTTACAGTTCTTGCACTGATTTATATAAACAGATCTCATCTTCTCAATAAAGTGTATTGTTTTTCTCAACTTTTCCTATTTTGATGGAAAAGGAAAGTTGAAGCCATTTGTTTTATTCTTGCATTACATAGTGCATGCTCTGGAGCTTGCCTAGTCAAAGCAAGTAGTACTAAATTCAGTCTAAATTGAAGCAAGTCATTTTCCAAAGCACCAATTATGGCAGAAACAACATTTTCCAGCCAGGAAATTCATAATTATTATATCCTAGATTCATTTGATGTCACACATCACTGACAATTTACTATTATGCATGTATGATTAGTTGCCTATCTTAATTGTTTTAAAATGTATTATGTACATTGTTTGTAGTGCTCCTGATGGCATATCTTTTGAAATACATTTTGCCTTTTAGATTTATCTCTTCCATTTCTATATATGTTACAGAAAGCAAATGAAATGTATATAACTACACACGGTTTGCAATGATACTTTCATAGAAAACTGCTTCTGTATTTTTGGGTACATATCTATAATACCTCTATAACTCTCTGAATCCTTTTATCATTTTTTAAACTTACTGAGTTGCAGATAGTGTCTGGGCTAATTAAATCATTGCCTCTATTAAACTAATGCAAAAGGAATTATCCTCCTCCAAAGTACATAAAGGAACTTCCATGTGCTACTTGGTGGAATGGCTACATATCCCAAAAGGCTGATCATGCCAGCTGATACATCCAGAGGGGATGGGTGTCAGAGTGGTGCAGGTGTCGATGGCCACCGGTGAGTGATTGCACCATCAGACTCCTACCGTGATCCATCATGCAGGCCCAGCCAGTGAAGAATCACAGCCTCAGGAAGGTGCTGAGCCCAGCAACATATCATTAAACAAGGTTACTACCGGCAGATTTGTTCCCATGATCAATCTGGTCGCTAACCGTTCCACCTCACTGTACTTCCACTCTTCCATTCTTTAAACATAAGCATTATGAAAGCGCAGGAAAAACATGACTTTTAACAGGACCTCATTTCTCCTGTGGCATTCCATGCTTTATAAAAAAAAGATTTTTTTTAACAACAACATATGAATTATAAGGAATAACCTTTTATACAAACTATATCCTCAGGCTAGTAGTTTGCCCTAATTCCATATTTTATTGCTTGATAACTTCTCCATCCTTTGTAATTACAGAATGACATTTCATTATATTTCTACAGGTGACAAAAGGTGTGAATTATAATTCATTTTACCTGCATCGGTATGAATTGATTTTTCAAAAATGTTTCCTAAGAGAAGAAAAATATATTGTATACTTTTTACCATAATTATTGGTCAACTCCCTACTCCCAAATGTTTCCTATTATCTTGATTCGCATAACACAATGGTTTATGTAAATATTGTGATTTATGTATTTCAATTTCATATTTTTGCCTTGTTCTAAAATTAATATAGATATGTAGAACAGAGTAAGCCATCTAAGTTACCCAAAAACATACTTATCTCAACTATTGAGCTTTAGCGATCAGCCCAAATTATAAACTTTTTAAAAATAGTAAAATTTTCAGCTTTGAATTTTAGGTTGAGAAGAACATACATAACAAAGTTTCTTGAATCATTTCAAACATCTGCTTAATCCAACATTTGTAATCAGAAATACAAGCGTTTATTTAAAATAAGGATAACGTGAGATGCAAAACTTGCTTTTTTTGTTTTAAAGTATTAGTTTATGCATTGACTGAGTTACCAAATCATGGTAAACTGTGAAGTTTCCTACCTGATTTTGGTTTAGTAAAATGGGTCAAAACTACCATTGTGCTTAATCTAGAAATTATAGTTTAAAAACAAGTTATAACATGGCAGGATAAATAAACTTACAGAATTGATTTATCTGCTGAACTCAATTTATTTCCGTATCACTCTGTCTTTTTTCTCTCACACAAGACATTGGATGACATTGGAATCCTAAATTTTGTAGTGGATTTTAAAGCAGTTTTAGGATGCACAGTTCATTCACACTATGCTCCCAGGCAAGCCTCTTGAGTCTTGTTATCATACCATGTGAATTGAGAGATGCTTTTCTATACCTGTAGATTCATTGCAGAATAAGATTCATAGGAGTTGGCAAGCACTCCTAGAGGGCAAACTATATTTTTAGTGTTGTCATAGGCCCTGAAGAATCTCTGTTGTGCTTTAAACATGTTAAGATTTTCTAGAAAACAATTTTATAAATATACAAATAATGATTCAGTAGATGTTATGTAGTGACTGGAAAAATCAGGATTAGTATCTAATATAGATTGTAAAAGTATTGTGGCAAGGTGAGGGAGAATGCATGGAATGCTTCTAGCCAATAATAACACAAGTGTCAGTTAAATATGTGTCATTGACAGTGCAGAACACCCATCCTCAACCTGGCATTTGCCAGGTTTTCTCATCTATGACTTAGTTATTTCAATTTATATAGGCAGTATTTATATGGTACATAACATAAAACAATGAAGTCAAACTCAATAGTTAATTAACACAATTAACCAAAAACCTCAAAGCATAGAAAGTGCTAACCTTTAGCTCAGACTAATTCTAATAGGTTCATATTAATAACCAATCAGTGATAACTGTAAGAAAATACTATAGATGAATTTATAGATGAAAAATGTCAGTGACTGGGTATATGTTACCCTGTTTGATTTATTTATTTTTTTCAGTTGCATTTT
The DNA here is from genome assembly GCA_032468195.1 of Cerberus rynchops. Classification (NCBI taxonomy): domain Eukaryota; kingdom Metazoa; phylum Chordata; class Lepidosauria; order Squamata; family Homalopsidae; genus Cerberus; species Cerberus rynchops. The sequence continues at coordinate 2,138 of JANHFJ010006868.1, read as the reverse complement.
TGTGGATTATATGTTAGTGGGAGATAGGATTGTGTAATTATGGGGTGAATAGCGGGAAATTCTAAAACTTGTAATATTGGTGCTTCTAAAATTGGCAAAGGATATCATAAGCAGAGACAACAAGTAACAGCTGAAAACTTTTTTAAAATTAATATTGTCTCCAATGGGGGACCTGCAACTATTTTCTATAAAGATACAAGAGATCCAATAATGGCCCTCTATTTTCGTAATTAGGATCTCAGGCTGCAATCGTATATATCCTTGCTTAGCAGTAAATTCCTGAGAGTTAAATGAATTAGCCAAGAACTAGATTATCTCTGTTACTATAATATCTCTGTATAATAACACAAATACAGAGCAAATCCTAAATTGGCTATATCTGTCCTCTAAAATAGAATTTTTGCACCTCCAGAATAGGAATATTTCTCCGATCTACTCCATATATTACAAGGTCATTATGTAGATACTTTTGAGCCTATTTATTCAAAATAGAAATGTCTGTTTGTCATCTCCCTGCTGAAAACTTTAGTTGAATGCTGTCCACAAATTAGAAAATGAGCCAAAACCAGCCTGTCAACATCTCAGATAAAAATGTATTCTCAGTGGAAATGTTTGTATCAAAAACCAATCAAGAAATTTATACATATTTTGCAGACATCAGAAACATATGACAAATTTAACCCTTGTAAGTAATTTAATAGGATGATTATTTACTGAGTGTAAATGCCCAGGTCGGTAATCAGGAAAATTAACCACTTGTCTTTTAATCTTTTCCTATTTAGGCTTTTTAAGGCAACAATAAATAACATTAGTGACATACTGATTGAGATGTGTTTTTCTTTTTCTTTTCAAAGCCAGGTTTCCTGTTAAAATAGGATGGTTTGTCTCATGACCTTGTCCCATAAAGATCTTATGCCATCAAGTGGTGTTACTTTTAGTGGCCAAATAATAGAACTTCCTATCAGTGTTCTTTCTATCCTTTTTCTTCATGGTCCAAATTTCATTTTTATAGAGTACCACAGAGAAAATCATTGTCTGCAGTATTGTGATTTTTGTAGATAGACACACATCACAGCATCTGAATATCTTTTATAAAGGGATTCATTACTATTTTTCTAAGTTATGATCTGTGACATATTTCTTGATCACTGGTTCATTTGCTTATATGTGCTTAGGAGGATCCTCAGGAGGATAAAGACCAATTCATACAGGTACCATCCCAGAGAACTTGGGGGGGGGGGAGATAGAAATTACTGTCCTCCTACCAATATATGAAAGGGGGCAGCAAGGCCTAGCATGTGGCATGAGTTATTTCAAGGATTTCCTCCTCAATCATATCTACCCATCCCCTCAGGTCCAGCAGGAAGGGTATGCTACTTTTACAAAATAATGTCATCTGATGGGATCCAGGAAGAGAACCTTTTCTCACATGGCATCTGCCTTTGGAACATCATTTTCCTGAGACCAGATTGGCTCCAACAAATGTATTGTTTTTGTGTTTTTAATTTTGTATGCTGCTTGGAGTCATGTATGAGAGATGGGTGGCTGTATAAATTTGCCAAAATAAACACCCTGAGAACAGATAGATAGATAGATAGATAGATAGATAGATAGATAGATAGATAGATAGATAGATAGATAGATGATAGAGAAAGATAAGGCTAATTATAAGTCAATTAACCTAACATTTGGACATTGTTAGAAAATTATATGGCATATGTAAATTCCATACCTGGGTGGAAGATGAAGCAAGAATTGATCTCAAGAAAGCAGCATTCTATATCTACTATAGATATAGCAATGACTATAGTAGATATCTAGCTATAGATTATAAGCAATGGTCTATATCATAGACAATTGTTTAGTGCTGTTGTTTTTCTTCAGTCATTAAGTCATGTCCAATTCTTTGCAACCCAATGGCTATAGCATGCCAGGCCCCTTGTCTTCTACTATCTCACTGACTCTGCCCAAACAGTGTCAATGACACTTTCTAACCATCTGTCCCAAAGGTGTTTTTTCAAGAGGAAACTAGACTTCATTTTTGCTTGAAGATATTTCACTTCTCATCCAAGAAACTTCTTCCATTCTGAATGACTGGTGGGGAATGGAAGGATTTATATTCCTTGCAGTCATCTGGT